>JAVCKZ010010569.1:0-20381 GCA_034780755.1 Lepetodrilus elevatus | reverse complement strand
GATATCTTTGTCAAATTGCGATAGTATCGTGATAGTAATTCTAACTATCGCAATACTATCGTGATAGTGAAATTACCCTAATTAATATTATACTACAGTGCATTCCAGATTTCGTCTGTACCAGCCGCGGAGAACAGGTCGTACCGTAACACTTTGCGGGGACTGTACGTTTGTCTGACCTGAAGGGAAGTTCTGGAAGTCTCTTTGCTGTCAATGCTAAGCGGTAATATGTATATGTATTTACGTAAAACTCATAAAAGCAAACAATATATTATATTCTAACACCAGAATGTATGCTTTATGACGATGCTCATTAACAGTACAACTAAATAAAATAAAAATATAAGTACGTAACAATAATCTCAATAGGTAATGTAGTATAATTATTTAGGCATTTATTTAGTACGGTGTAGGATCAAATTTAGCAAGTAGCAGTATTACAAAATAAATGTCCAAAGAGTCTGACCTGAAGAGAATTTACGTCAAAATCATAAAAGCAAACAATATATTATATTCTGACACCAGAATGTATGCTTTATGACGATGCTCACAACTAAATAAAATAAAAATATAAGTACATAACAACTGTGGAAGTATGTTATAACAGACGAAACGTCGTTTCTCTTTACGATGGTTTACTTAGTATTTCAATGTTTAAAAAAAATATGTTCAAAGGGTCTTATGAAAGTGATAGGCAAGGAATCTGTCATCAGGCGCCTCTGTACACTACTACAGTATATCTCTGTATGTTAACGAAGCAGATCTACGCTCTGCCACAGGCGTGTATTCGCACGTCGGAGCTGATTCCAACGCCCGATAGCGCGTCTTTTCTTCTGTTTTACCTGATGCCTCTGAGGTTACGTTTCAGAATGTGGGTGGCGAAATGTCATCCCGGTATATAACCTGACTATTTCTGTGATATCTCGCTGTCTCTCGCTCCGATAACATTAGCAGTCCCTCGGGCTCGGCATTGTTGTCTTGAGGACTTGCCGTGTCGGTTAAGCTAGTGGTTCTAAGATCGGTGGCGCTTCACGAGCACAATCTTGGCCGTCGTTAGATGTGGAGATTTCTCGACACCGACACCTTCCCAGGCTTGCAGAATAGACCTGTTGTTGTTGTCGTTATTAATTACTTGTTTATATAGCATACTTATAGATGTAGCGGGAGACGACAGATATCGTACGAGAGCATGCATAAGTAGGTCTATGTTCACCATGAAGAAGCGAATGCAGCTGATTAGCTTGTTAAGAGGAAGTCGATGAGGTTGGTGGACAAAGGGAGACAACCTGTATACTAGTATACAGTTTGCTGGTGCCACGGTCTTCGTCTACAGGTGGGTATTAGACACAGCCTCGCTGTATTTTGTCTACACTCTATATACTCATTACAGTATCTCATAGTTAGACATATCATGTAAGGGAACACGAAATGTCGACACCATTGTACTAATAGTAACATACTGTAATCATGCTTTCAAGATTACATTAAACGGTACTAGCGTACATCAGAGCTGAAACAATTTCAAAATGCCTTACCTACGTTAACTTTAAATGTTGACTATGTTAAACCAACATAATATAGTATAATTAATTTCTCATAATGCGCACCAACTGAACAAAGGAATATTGAAAACTATACTTTTGCCAATGACTTACAGGTAGTTAAACTACATCTTCCTGTCTACTTTTCTCAGCGTTTCCAACCCACCCATTCACACGCACAGACGCAGAAATACACGCACACACCAACAAACACACGATCACTATCACTTTCTGTAGCAATCCATACAGCTAACAATGGGTCATGTTCCGAACTGCTTAAATCCTTGATAGCTATCTCATACGAGTGTATCCAAACACAATAATGCGGCTTTGAAAGAGGAAGGCGTGTATTTTCTGAGTGGGGGAAACGAAGGGATGAATGAATGGCTGCCATAAACCCGCGACGACAACACGTCTATCACTCTAGGAAGCGAGTCGACAAAACAACGGCGGATGATTCCGCGGCAAATTAGTAGCATATTTTCACATTAGCGAAAACAAAACTGGCGAGAGAGACGCTCCTTGCAGTATACCTGACACTGGGTCTGAGAAATTGATGCGAACATTTGGGCAACGCGTTACAAGTACGATAATTACGCCCGATGCAGACATAAGTAGCGCTGGCTCCGGTCGGCATGTTTTCGGTACGGAACACTCGCGGGAACCACATAACTGTCGTCACGTTACTGCGACGTTGTCATCAATTCCACCGCGAATAAAACTCCCTCGTGATTCGTGGTTTGTAACCTCTTATACAAATAGTTCGTTTTCTTGTCCTGGAAATTGATAGATCGAGGCAGTTTGGCGGGGGTCGGCCACAGGGTCAAGTCACTTTGTATTGCACCGGAAGGAGTACAGAAAACTCCGCTCTATGTTGATTATAATTTTCAAAGAAAGGATGTTCTTTAGAATCTTCTCAATGAGGTGTTGTTACGTCAATTATGTTTTCCTCTATTTAAATAACGATTAAAATGACCAGAATAGTCATTTTGGTGAAACGAACTTTCAAAAAGCAATATTATGTTCTTATGGTAGTCATGATATCTTATCGCCATGTCTGATTTATCTATTCAACATAACACACACATAGAAATAATATTATATGCGTGTACGGAAATGACATTTTCATGATTGCACCAGAAATGCACATTTGGTGCAATCCTTCAGGAAAAGAAAGCTGTAAAATACATATACGTATAAAACATACTCAAGTGTATGTATGATAACTGTGATATCTGTCTTATAAATGTCTTGCTCCACACAGCGTTTGGGACCACACAGTGCCTGGGAGTATACGCTGATGCAGAGAATGATGCATGGCTGTCGTTGCACATTGTAATGCGGTTTCTATATTTGTTTTATATAGCGGTATGCATGTTAGTGGTATATTTCGGAATATACTCAAAGTTGCGTACAAGTATACTCAACAGGTACTAGTATACATATTACAAGGGGTAGTTTTTTATTACATGTTTGGTCGCGTAGTTTTTGTTTCTTATCGTGAGAACACATCATCGGAATGCTTACAGAACTAGGTGACTATAGACCATCGGCATTTTTACTTCTTTTTCTAAATGTAATGTATAGAGTGTAGACTGTGTATGTGCATATACTGCCACTGAATAGTGTATAGTGTATGTATAACTTCTTCTTCTTCTTATAGTGGAAATGTTAAAAACACTGCTAAAGCGCCATTTCCCATGCTGGAGATGTACGCAACCAGAATCTACTGGGGTTTGGGTCCGTTTTCACGAAAACCTAAAGCAAACTAGGCTCAAACTCCTGTATAATTTATAAATTGAAAAAAGCAGGGGCTCTATTTAAATGAATCGTAGTATTAGCAAGTCTAGATTACTATATACAATAATTTCAGCGGCTCCTTTCATATTAATATAATACCAATCAATATAATTGTATAATAATAATAATAATAATCATAATAATCATAATAATAATAATCATAATAATCATAATAATCATAATAATCATAATAATAATAATAACAACAATAATAATAATAATAATAATAATAATATCAACAACAATAATACTACTACTAATAATAATAAGCATTTTCTTCCAATTATTATTATTATTATCATCATTTTATTTTCTCCGCCTCTTCACTTACATTTTGAAACCAACGTGGAGATCGTAATTCCTTATATCTTGGCACTTAATTCAGCACCGCAATTATCTTACTAGATATCAGAGTGCTCCCCGGCACCACCCTGAGTGATGACCCCCGGGCGTTATCCGTCATCCCCCCACCTTGTAGCATGTACCCCAAGACGTGGAGACTGGAGGGAGCGCTCCCTAGCCCCTGGTCTAGCAGTCTGGCGGGAGAGGAGACGCATAAAGCCCCAACTAGCAAGACGTGTTAACATTGATGTCGGCATCAAAGAGATAACGGTTTTTTTGGTTGCACTGGATATATTTTTCATAACAGTTAACGTGCGTGTTGATACACACCTATAATTATATAGCCTGGTGAAAATAATTAATTTGTCTAATTTAGTGCGATATTGGACATACAGGAGAGGTTATTTCCTCTTTAAGATTTGTATATATTATTCTAGTATTTTTTTCTAGAATTTGACATTAAACGATCTATCCTGTCGGTGGGTGAAAGACTTTAGTAAATTTATATTTTAAATAATTATGTTGATTAGGTTTATATTTAAATGCAAGGAGCAACCGAAATTGTATACTTTATTCCAGATGAACATTACATATTATTTATCTTGTATCGTTCACCTCTCGGCACCAGGAATCAGTCTTATTGAACTATATATCATTGTACAATTAAATTAAGAGCACCACTATTTGTAACTAGAAAGCATTAGCAAGTTTTAATAGAACAGGGTTATGATGTATGTGGTCCAATTAAAAAGAAGTATTATTGATTGATGGTTGAATATTAAATCACAAAAAAAGGCAATACAAATCATAATCAGTTTAAATGGAGAAACAAAGGCTCAACGTTCAGCTGATAATTTATATAACATCAACGCCTATTCAATAATTTACATTGTGGCTTCAAACATAAAAATAATCGGAACAACTTCGCCGAAAATCAACCCTAAATGGTAGGTTTCCATTATGGAATGCGGGGCATCAAACTGTTGATGCTAAATTTTAAAATATAATTTAAATCATTTCAGATAAAATTTCATTCTGGTTGTCTATTCTATGTAGAATACTCTCTATGTATGACACTGAAAGTATTTACATGCATTTGTTAAACTTGATCATATACTTCTAGACATCTTTGCCTATTTCCGCCACAATGGAAACATTCCACTTAGGTACGAGCGCATGTATCTGTATAGCTGTCGTTAGGTCAAATTTGGTGAATTGGGGATTCAATTTTAGTATATAGTATTCACTGCAATCGATCAAATGTAAACGAAATCGTTCAAACTCAATGACAAAAAAAAAGAGGTTTTGTTTGATAATGACAAGCGTTCAACTTCAGAATAGAACTACGGAAGTGGCTCTTGTCGAAAGCTGCCCACGCATTCAGTTAGTATATATTCAGCAGCCCTAAAAGAGGAATGTGAATAGTATTTCTTTGTATTGGATAGTGTAAGAGACGATAAGATAAGACTGTATTACCCTCTGAGGGAATTTGCTATGAATTTAGAGAGATAATAAAAGACTGGGTGTATAACATAAGAAAACCGCACCAAAAAAAAACGGACAGACAATACAAGTATATATGTAAAATATGTACAACATAAAACAATGAGTTGGATTTATAAAAATAAAATTGAATGTTCAAACATGGAGGGTCCATAGTCCAACACTGCACCAGCCTCAATGACTTCCAAGAAATCTCGATAGTTCAAACATTTTACAAAATTTTACAAAATGTTATTGTAATTGCATGTAGATTGTTGAAATAAACATTTATTTATTAGTGTGCGTTGTCTTGGAGTGGTTATTTCTGTTTTAATTTGTTGCTTGAACATGCAATCTATTTTATATGCACCTGACACTTTAATAAACTATTCTTCTTCTTCTTCTTCTTCTTCTTCTTCTTCTTCTTCTTATATTATTTCAGACTGGCTTCTAAGCATTGACTCGTTGTCAATATGCAATGGCCCTGAATTAACACCAGTTGTTTCTGTTTATTGCGCTTCATAGTAAATTAGTTAATGTCCTAATTACAATGACCCATCTAGTAGACGGGTTGCCAGTTTGCATTGGTCCATTAATTATCAATTAGCATACATATAATTATCATATTTTTGCAAATAAATTGTCAGTTTGTACTTCACACTATCTTGGACTAGACGTGTTGTACATGCCAACCATTTCTTCAGTGGGGTTACGCGTTGTTGTTGTTGTTGTTATTATTAAATATATAAAGGCATAATATCACAGTTGGTAGACCTGTATAATCGGACAAACAAGATTCGACCTGCGACTTTGTACGCTTGAGTTATCCACCCAAAAGTTGTTATTTAGTGATGTACATATCCCCCAGTACTCGATAGTTATAAAACAAATACTATATTTTATTAAATAGGGGAACCATAATATCTGTGATATTAAAGAATATTATCAACTACATAGAAGGTCACTGTCTGTAGATTTGTGCAAGAACATTCTGAAGTCACGTGACCTACTAATTGTCAATTACTGGCATGTCACCACACCATTTAAACACAAATCTAAATTCTTGAAATATACCTATACCCAAAGTTTACATTCATTTACTTTTCAAGAGGACAGATTTCCAGTTACTGTAACACCCTTGGCCGGTAGACAACGTTACTATATACGTAAGTATGGGCGGCGTCTGGTCTGTGTAATATAGCTCTAAATATTTCCGCTAAAACCTGGTAATTTCGTTTCTTAAATATTCCTGAAATATTCCTGAATTACCTTGTAAAACATATCTAATTGCATAACTTGCATCTCGAGTGTTGCCTCTACGGTAGCTAGTGTGTAGTTCTTGAACCCACTTCTAACAGTTGAATTCGTATTGGAATCGTCGTCAAGGCGGCCTCGGCACAAGAACGCCGGATATGACGTTGCTTCGACAACGCTCTCCCAGTGATGGCAGGGAGAGAGAGTCGCTTCATCAATCACAAAACTAACAAAGAAATCGCATTATGATCTACATCAATTTTAAACACACGGTTCATATACAGAGCGACACGCCAGACAAAGCCGATTGCAACTGATACACGGATAACGTTATACAACATTATACATATCTTGTGAATCGGGGTATCCTATCGTTTCTCGAAACTCTCGCATCTGCTATATACGAGACCATCTCTTTTACCCGTAGTTTTGTGGAACTTACGAGAGTGCTGTGGTCTGGTAGTGGCTTTGAAAGCTTCGTGAAAGGATACCCTGACTCGTGTGAAAGAATGCCCGTGAAAGAATTAGTGTCAGTACATTCAGTCAGCAGATTTCTATAACGGTCATGCCATGATTATGATGTTGGATAGAATAGTTTAGAAAACCTACCCATACCCTATTATACCATCCTCCATGCACACCCTTTCCGAAATACAGTACATATCGTGAAGACATGCTAAAAAATATTCAGAAAATTACGTTACACAATGTACATATCAATCATAATGTCAATCTGTTGTTAAATGGCTGTTCTGACCTAAATGCGTCTGAAAATGAAACAATACTGCAATTAGTACAGTTGTACATTAAACAAACACAACGGTTTGCTTAATACTTTTATGTAAATAATTACAATTATTGAACATGTATATATGTATTTATCATTCTTAATATTTCTTTCTTCTTTCCCCATCTTTTCTTTCCCTTCTCTTGGAGCGGTTTGCATTTAAGTTGTAATAACTTGTAACCTATCCATTTCGTCTTGAATAAAATATGTTTAAACTAAAAACACCCTTTCCCCCTGGTGCCTCCCCCTACACAAATATTATCAATTTTTCTATGGGTTTTCTATGGGTTATACATGTTTTGCCGCTGTGTTAATGTGTATGGGTGGACGTGTGTGTGTGTGTGTGTATGTGTGCGTGGAGAGTTTAACTGATATATTAGACGAGATCATAACGGTACTATTGAGAAGTCAATCAAGCACAAGCGCATAAACGCACCGGAAAAGATTGTTGAGAGGAAATTGCTGGTTTGAAACGTTTAGAAGCAACACGCTGCCGCTTACATGGTGAAAAGCCCATATTGGTGCTAGATTGTTGCGTGCTACTGAATTGACTCGCACGTGCGCGCGCATCTCTAACACTCACCATCTTTGTTCTTTGCCATAAGGACTGCGGTGACAAAATGGGTCTATTCAAAATGCGGGTTGTGCAACAATAGTTCATGCCGTAAGACTTCTAATAATTGCACACGTGTACCAATTAGAAGTGTGATGGCGGTATTTTACATCGACAAAGAACGACAAACCAATGATAAACTGCAGTAGAGGTTAGCGATCGAACAACTGCACAATACCCCCATTATTTTACTTACATCAATAACTCGTCTTATTAGAATCGTCGCGTATATTATATTATACTCGTTTTCGCTCGTTAGATATCAAAACTAGTCACTCGTTTAATAAAAATGGTATCACACGGAAGCTCATTTAGTATTCTCTATATATTATATACTATAATATTATACTATATTACACAGGATATATATATATATATATGTATACACACACACCCGTGTGTGTACATTGTAGCTAACACACCACACAGACAGGTCACAAATGAGATGTTTTACGTCTCTTCGTGTAGTTTGGCGCCAAAATTGTCCGAGGTCTCGCCCAACTGTGTGGAGATCTCGTGACTGGCTTCAGCACTTAGAGAAAATGCCATGTGATTAACGTCCAGAACTCAGACGATCATGACAAACTGTTTAATTACCGATGTTTGCCGAATGCTTGCACGGAGAGCGAGATCACTGCCCTCGCCTCAACAGATAATAACGTTGCCCGCTTAAATGATCCGGGTAAGTTCCGCGCTTTATGCGATTTCGTATTTTGGTCGATGGAACTAACATTATCACCAAAGTATCTTCGTGCTGGAGGCGAACAGACTGACAGCTTTTGAGATGAGCTGACAGTTGATGACAAGGTTCCATCAACCTGGCACGCACGTCCAAATTGTTGGGTGGCGGCATTTTTTCTTCCTTGAGTAAAGTACGAGGAGTTTTGATTGCATGAGATTGCAATGGATTTGTCTTGATGGGTCTTTAATGATGGATTTTCTGCTAGAGAAATGTCTTCCTGTAATGTTTGCCTTGGGCCAAATGTTTGTCCAGTTCTCTTAGAAGGACTATGAAGCCGTGTTGCCAACTCGCTGACAACTAATGAATTTCCTAACAGATAGTTGGATACTGTTTAGCTGTTAGAATGTGCAAGATACGTTGTATTTCGCATACAGTTTCTATCGTTTGTGTATTTTCACAATTACAAACTCCATGTGTCCAATGATCTCAGAAGACAAAGAAACCCATAATTAATGCTAATGTATACAGCGGTGCTCGTTTAAATAGTTTGTATTTATTTTATTTCATGATGGTTCATAGGGGCGGATACAGACATTTGACCTTAATAGATTGCATTTAAATTTGCATAAATTACTAAAGAACAAGTCAGTTATATACACCTGGAAATTAATTATACATTACCTTAATTATTTCAAAATAACGTTTTCATTTTTAAACATTGAAATTTAATATAAATATATTGCATAAAAATACAGACAGTTCTTGATATGTCTGTATAAAAACATAGTTTTTTTAATGTTATATATGTTCTGTATTTGCATGTCCAACATCATGTCTCCTCACGGGCAAATCTAAGTTTCGGACTAAACAATGTCCATGCTGTTAACTTTCTTTATTTGGAGTAATGGTATATGTAGTTGACTACCCGAGTTCACTGGGTGGCAGAATATTGGTATGCATAATGCGTGGATGTCTTCCATAGAAATTGGTCGTCAATTGGATAAGAATCATACTCTTTAGCCTACCCGAGCATACATCTTTGAGACATTCTGTGTCGCAGAATAAGATAAAAAGACCCCAAAGTGCAAACTATAGTGCGGAATTAGCCGCACTATTACATGAAGAATGGCAAATGATACTTCAAAGTCAGATCCAGCGACTAGTATACGGAATGAGAATAGGGCCCACGTGTATATAGAAGCAGTTGTTAATGCCATTGGTGGTGATATCAGATATTAGCAGTAGGCCTATCGTGTTTTTCACGGAATATTAATGTTTATAGAGATGGCATACTTGACTAAATTCTGAAACACTTCCGGTCATGGCACCAGAGTCATAGTCACATGACGTGTGGTTTTATACAATTTTGCTCATGTCTTTGCAACTTTTGCATTGATATCAAATAATATCGAACTTGACGTATGTTTCTTATTATATGGCTCTTCTCTTCAAATGTCAAATGTTTCCAGAAAACATTAAATGTATATTCTTCCATTCAGGAAACGAGAATAATTGGTGTTTACAGTTGACTTGTATAGTAACAAAAAGTGGGTAAAGTGTAACTAATTTCTAGGTGTAATATATTGAACTATTATCCATCTAGCATACTATAGTACAATGTTCATTGCTGGAAACTTTATAAAATCTTTGCACATTTATTACATGTATTATCACACGTGAATAGAGTATAAGAAGTGATACGAGGATAGCACCGTGGAAGCGTCGCCGGAAAGGAAAAGAGGGTGCCTTTACGGCCCTTTCTGGTGACATTCGCCTTGTTTCCGGATACCATTGGAAATGTCAAAGAGGAAGAGACAAACATAATTTGGTGAAGATGTTAAGTATCATTGTGTCAACACTAAGACCTCACTGCACATCTCTATTAATTCGGTCTGACAACTCTCCGGTCTCCTTTAATGTATTCCCCCGCGAAGCTTTCATCTAGTCTGATCAGAACGAGCAAGGACCGTTACGTTGTTGGGGTGCTACTTCCTTTCGCGGAGTAAATCATTTAGGAATTGCTCCGCTCATTCGCCGTGACTTGTCACCAGGAATTGTCTGTCAATTGGCCGCGGTTACTGCATACACCGGGATCTAGATGAGGGATGAAACTGGAGATTAAAATGGACGAAATATAAGACTGTCGGAAACTAAACTTGACAGTTTGTGTGGTCCACTGTCGGGGCTCGGAAGTCACGCCGGGAACATCGGAAATACGGAATGGAAAATAAACGTAATAGGGGACTTCTGAGAGTGGACAAAAACGGAAAATGATCCGTCGTACGATGAGACGAAATAATCGCTGTCTGGATCTGATGGTATCATTCTCCGTGTATTATAATTACATGATCTCTTTCTACCAATAGTATGCATACGGGTTCACGAATACAGTATATAACTAGCAATAACCAGTCACGTGAAAGCACACTGGGTGTTCTGATGTAATTGGGGTTTCGGTGACAAGCGTGTTGATATATTGTACGGAACCGTACATTTCCTGAAAGAGAAAACAATTAAAACTAGTTTATTAAATTGTATAACAGATGTACGTTACAGTTAATATTGCGTAGTGAAATTGCTTATACATGTGCCGAGTCAAAATTGGCTTATTGATTTCTTTTATATCCTTTAAGCATCGAAGTAACGCGAAATGATAACAGTTCACTACTAATATAGATTTAGTATAGCACATATGCATATGTTATATGTTATATTAATTACATTTGCTTCTGCGAATAGCTTTCAAAAATCTAATATCGGAGTAAAGGTCAACGAGGAATCGCAGCTGAACTGGCGCACTATAGGGGTGAAAACAATGTGCATAGATTCGCGATTCAATTCTGGATCGCATAATCTTCCACAAACATCAAACAAACGTTAGAAAAGTGTTTGGTATTTTCCACGAATTTCATATCATACAAAATTGAGAGGAGTTGAGTTGTCAAAATGAAGCAGATAAGATAGTAAATGAATAGTTTTTACATTATCATTAATTTTTACATATTTACATGTTATTTTGACAGCATTTGAAATAGTCTGCTATGTTATCTGTTAGGACCCTTCTTTCACAGAAATGTACACTGTCTTACTACCGTATTTATCTCAACCCTTAAGTAATTCAATACCGCATAAATTTACTCTATACACCCTACTCGATGATATGGAGTACATTGTTCATAGAAACATGTTTATTAAACATTGATGAATTAAGTATAGCGGCGTGCTTATAAAGAGCCGAGCTAATAAGAACACGCCCAAAACACAATGTCATTATAATCAAGGTTGACCAGCTAGTTTCTATTAGACTGGTATCTTAGACCCAGAATCGTTTTGTTTTCCTCTGCTCTGCACTAACTCGGACCTCAATAACATGGTATACATTGATTATATCATTACGTTGGAATAAGACGAATGTTCATCAGTCATTACGATCATATCAGGCCAACAATGCCTTCCACATTTACCAGTTACCGCCGACCGTATATCTGTAAATTATGTACCACATGTCATTAATAGATTTTCCTTAACAATCTTGGTGTGAGTGATAGACATAATTACGGGTAGACATGTGCTATGGGATAGTCCGCGTGTTTTTTCTTCATTTCATGGTTGATGGCGACTAAATGTATAGATCAATGGCAACTATTTGATCTGGTGTGCGTTCAAAGACACAAGGGCTTGCAAGAGGCTTACCAAACTAGCCACTGTCTCAAGAGTCGTATGAACCGTACATGAGGCATGGAACCAGTTTAGTTGAAAGACTCAGCAATGTACTGAATGAACGCACACCTCCTGGTGTGGTGGGTTGTCAACCATACTGAAACTCCTTGCAGATGTGTTTTATTTTTAAAGTTTTCTCCCTGTGAACAATAACAACAATAAGGAAATAACATGTTTTTTTATCGACTATAACAATGATTCACGAAGACTCGCACCTTACCGGATACGTATAGTGTTGTAATTGTAAATAGTTTGTCGAATCAGAGCTTTTTTAATTAAATATGAAAGCACGTTACTGTCTATATTTATTAATATTAACATATTTTCTTGGAAGTGTATTGTGTCAGCCTTGGCGTCTAATGCCCACTGCATGGTGTAAAGTGTGATAAATACATTATTAATTACTAAAGTTATTAAACAAGTCGGCAAAACTAACACAAGTCGTCAGTCACTAACACTATTCCATGTAAGGTCGTGGGCGAATATTTCAGCAGGCAGACAAAATACACTTCCAAGAAAATATGTTAATATTAATAAATATAGACAGTAACGTGCTTTCATATTTAATTGAACAAATGGATAAAAAAAATAAGCTCTAAAATAGGCCCAAAAGCCTTGGCGTATGAATACATTTACTGTATACTATATGGTGATTATTTGATTTAATCATGTTATTTGATTTAAATATATTTTTATTCAGCAAAGAATGAGGATTGGTAAACAAGCTATTGGTAAACAAGCTGTACATGATGTTATTTCACTAGCGAAATATATATATTTCACTCCCAGATTCTATGTTATGTGATATAGGTCAAATAGTATTGAAACAATATACTAGTAAACAATTATTAATATATTTTACCGTATTCAGTTTGAAATTCATTGGTAGAATAATAATGTTAAATATTTTATACGTATAGTGTTGTAATTGTATATAGTTTGTCGAATCAGGGTGGCTTTGGCGGGATACTTTTCTCTTAACAGCGCATACTATTATAGAAACTCCAAATGTATTAACGGAAACGATTTGGAGAGTAGATCACGTGACCGGATATAAACCTCCGTATCTAAATGTACTTAGCTACACGAAACACACACCTACATTCAGTTTGGTATAAGTAATTGGATGTTTCTCTACACTTTTCTAAGTCATACATAGTTTGATGGATTATCCAGGCATTCGTCCACCAACTCTCTAATTTCTCAAACAGTCGTTCCCTTTGCTCTACCTCCTAATAATCGTTTTTTTAACATGGGTTGAAATCTTTGCCAGTTAGTCACATAGGAATAAAGACATCATTCTAACACCTTAATCTCTTTTCTGGGGCTAATCATCTATCAAATCTCGTGTAGTGTGGGTCTCGTCACGTCTCGCGCAGTTCAGCGAGATTTTGCGATGACTGTCGTGTGAAAAGAATGCTAATTTGGCAGTGAACGCCCCCGTTATTAAAGATCTGGCTCCACAAGCTTCCGTCTTGGTATAGTATGTCTGATGCATGGAGACAACATTTGGCACATTTCTGAAACACCTGGAGATTCGGCACGTTGTCGTGCATTTTAAATATGTCATGTCTAATAACGTGCAAGAAAAATTTTACTGACATAATACTTATTAGACAACTGTTGTTTCTTGCTCTGGAGTAAGCCATCAAACACCGAGGGACCTTTCATAGATCCAATGGTAGCGTTAAATACGAATACACAAACCATAATAATACTATTAGTATCGTTATTGTTATGTAATGATAACACATCTACCGGTAACATTGATATTACATATTACGTTCGTGTGTCAGACAACGAGGAATGTTTCAAGCAAACCAGTTGTAAGCCGTACTCAGTCGCCCCGTGGGAATTCTCCACCGAGAACAACTGTGTTCACAGACTGTTCTGCGGGTTTGAGATCTCCTGTACAACGTCGTGTGACTCTACAAACTTAGACATAGACTACGCCATTCCTACGGTTTGAGTACAAGTTACGTTAGCGCTACGCCGCTTCGTACAGGGGCGCCCTGTCGTAAAAGACGCATGGTGTCACGTGTGAATGTCTACAGCAACTCCCACCTGGAAGGGCGTCATCAGATCTACTTGTAACACAGTCTTCTCTTATTAGTTGCTCATTAAATGAGTAGATACTCGACACCCTGAACCTTAATTTTCCCCTCCCTCCCAAGACAAGGGAAGGACAGCGGTATTCCCCCGATGGAGACTCTAGTGAGCCGTGCCCCCTACAGACTTTCCAACCTTTCCTTATCGCCAGGCTTCGCAGGGGTAACGTAATTTCGTTTTCGTTGAGCGTCGCATTTCCGAGCTTTGACGCTTCGCTTTTGATGCGACGTGCTGTTTCTTCACGTAATTGTATCCCAGACGAGCTCTGCCCTGCTGAATCCAGTCAACTGCAATCAGCTGGACACGACTCAGGGCCGGTCAGACGGCTACCCCTTGGTCAGCGATGGTCAAGACACCAGCAGGAGAGTTGACTTGGTGCTTACAGAGCGGAACACATAGAGTGAACGGCTGGGGATGTTCAAGGTGCTCAGACGGTCTTCTACATTCTCGACATTGTACATGCTACATGTCTCCATTATCCGTGCGTGTTATAGCCCTTAGAATACACTGACAGGCAGATTATATCTGTAATGATCTCTACGTATTCGCGTTTTAACATTGCAATGAGGAAAGATGTCCATCGTCATCATTATTCAAAGTAACAATGTTCTGGCCATGTTAAATTGGAATTATACAATATCCTACAGTTGGGTGATGGGCAGATACGAGGGTCTTCGCTTACGTAAAATACATCATGTTGTATGTATTTTATATAGTCTGATTCTACTGAAAAGTGGCATATTACAATATTTTACAAACAAGTAGCAATTGCAAACACGACAGGAAGGTTTCTTCCAGCGTGGGCGGTTTGAGTAAATAAATTGAATTGAAATTGATAGCGATGCTTTCAGTTATTATTTGTTCAGTCTACAAAATAATGTTCGCATGTCATAGAGTAAGTCTTATCTAGGCAACATAATGTTCGCATGTCATGGCGTAAGCCTTATCTCGGCAACATATTAAAGTTTGGATGATCACACGAAAGACCTATCCTTATCAACGTCAAACAAAATGTTTTTCCTTTTGTTTTTAATTTTGTGACAACAGTTACCAGTTATCATCTATTTTTATCGAACACAACAATTCTACTCGTGTTGCTATTGTTTATTTGTAAGATCTACGCTTTTCATACCGCATCACTTTGGGACGCCATTACGAGACAATGAAACAAATCTTGCGCCGCTGATGCTGCTTCCAGGACAACTATTAATACGTCATTGAAAAGACCTCTTGCGGAACGGACAAGACAGCATTAGTGTTTATCCCCACTAATCAAAATCTGGGAGCCGACCCGCTAAATTCATTAGCCCTAATTTTTCTGCTGCTTCTGGTAAACGGTAATTTCAGAGAAAAACGACACATCACTATACTCTGGCAAAAATCACCACTCGCTTATTATTGGAAATTCATTTATGTGTCTCGTTTCGCTACTTTGCAAATTAGAATGATGGGCAGGAACGAGCGAGTAGATATTGTGTGCCTGAGAAGTAATGGACTTACAAGCCAATAGGACGGAATTAAACGTAGACATAAAAACTACCCGTTTTGTTCGTTGTCAATGCTGTGGTAGTAAACCCCCTTTAGCGCCAGCATCGTGAAGTTAGTGATGTGGATCCAACTCCTAGGAGCTTAGTATCTTCATTAGGAAAGCAGCTATATCCTACATTAGGGAGAGTGTTTTTCTTGACAGTTTTTTGTCGAACATAAGTTGGAAATTATACATTTTCAGCTCAAATCACGAGGCATTTATACATTCGCTGTTTGGTGTAATTTGGTTCAATGTGTGGATGCATGCATGCATGCTCATGATTCAGATAAAAGCACACATCTGTATAATTCACGGTTAGAAATATATATATATAAACGAGCAAAATAATATGTTTTCAAAGACAAAATGCCAGTAATAGACTTACCATATTTTCCGAATATTATGGGACTTCTGATGCGGCCATCTTGGAACATAATTACTTTGGATTTCAATAAAACTAAACAGCGTTAGTAACGTCCATTACACTCGCTGTGTGAGGCAATGGTCAGAACATTGGAATTTAACTTTATATTTGTAAAGGTCCCACTTGAAACCTGACCCAAATCGTAATATTCTACAGCCTAGTATTCATGCAATTTAAACTATTTTAGCATCCCAATACGCTTTGTCAGACATTACACGCAGTTATATGCTTTCAAATGATTATTTGGAGAAACTGTGTCTATTATCTTGGAGGAAGATCGCATTACCCCGATTAAGATCCATACGATGATAGAACGTATTGCTTAGTTTGCTAGTTCTGTTGGCGTCCATTAGACGCACGACTGTGTAATGTTCTAACAATAGTCCGTCAAGTTATCCATAAAAATTAAATTCGTTTTTTTAAAAGAGACGGGTTTTTAGGGCTTAGTCTATCTGAAATTCATCCGATACGTAATGATCATGGTATTTGACAGCAATTAACGACCATTCTAACGACTATTTTCATTATAGCTAATGACTGGTATGATGGCCCCTATTATTGCAGTAGGTAACGACAGTTTACATGGCTACTAACAAGTGTCTAAGAAGCCTTTATTTACAACTGTTAAATATACTAGTAGTTTATTATGGGCGTAGTAGCAAGTTACCGTTCTAACAGAAGGCGCTTATGTATGATTATTATCGTCATAAGAACCAAGGTTAGTTAGTTATATAATAGTCAGTGTATCGTAAAGAATACTTGGGTGTTAGAATATGTTCTAAATTAGTATTCATAATATATATCGGGTGGCCAAATAAAAACGTCCCGGTGAAAATTATTATGTTATGAACATATTCAGAAAGTGTCATGTCCCTATGTCGTATACTTTTTGTTAGGTCGAGTAATTAAAAACAGATGTCAGAAATTGCAATGGCAAAGTCCAAAAAGCTACATAATTACCTTGAATTTGGTTTAATAACAACCATAAATATTACTTACTAAGAAACTTCACACAAGTGACAAATATGATGTTCATAACATATTCTGAAGCTCGTAAGTCCCTATGTCGCATACATTTTCTTAATTGTGTAAATAAAAACAGAAATGAAAATACTGCAATGGCAGATTAGAAAAAGCTGCATAGTTAACTTGAATTTACTGAAATAAGTTATCAATATGCCCTCGGTCTACTTTAAAAAAATGCTCAAGTTGTTTTCAACTTGAAATAATATTCCTGAACTCTAGGTATTTTGCCCTAGCAATGTATCATTTTGAGTTCACGTTCATTAAATACCTCTTTGTATATCTTTCGTATACTTTCTCTGACAATGAATTCCATATGGAATAATACATTGGGTGAAGATCTGGGCTTTGGGGTGGCTACTTGTCTTTCTTCATGAACCTTTACACAGACTGATTCAATTAGGCTTGCATAGGTCTACTACTATGAGAAGTTATGCCATGCTGTTGGAAATTAAACAACATTGCAGTCAGGGTAGAGACGATGGCAATCGGGCAAGACATTGTTTTAATAACTTGATCTGCCATTGCATTTTTTTTACTTTTGTTTTTAATTACCCGACTACAGAATAGGTATGCGACATAGGGCCTTGAAACTTTTCAAATATGTTAATAACATCATAGTTGTCATTTGTGTGAAAGTTCATATTCATATAACTGGTTGTTACAAATTTATTAACCCTTAAAGTTCGGGACATTTTTTTATGGCCACCCGATATATATATATTGCTTGTATTGCTATGACAATCACTACAAGCAGTAAAACATATCGTCACAACCATTAGAAGTGGGGTATATTGCTAACCATTAAACATTATGTTAAGACATGGCAACATTATTGTTAAGACCATTAAATATTACGATTGTGTGGATATCAATAATAGGTCCTATAAGTTTGCATTATATTTTGAAATGCATGTATACCAATGTGTTCACTGAATAAATTATTATTATGTTGTTATATGCTTCGAATTGGGTTTTTTCATTTACATATTCAAACGCTTTAATTAATTGAATTTATTTATTAGATTCAGGGACTATTTTTGAAAATTGAGTGCTCTAATATGCCACTTCCGTATTTGTAATATGTTGTCCCAATTATTATTACAAATACAATACAGGCTCGTAGGGAGCAAAATGGGAAATATCCTTCAGGTTATATATTAATGTACTAAGATGCATATATAAAATATGTATGAATAGCTCATGTCGATCGTCTGTGATGCTATTAGTTATGTATAGGTTCCGACGGAGACACAATCGTAATTTTTTTAATATATGCATAATGAAATACGATTTATTGGTATCTACAGAACACAACTTATATAGTTGGTGCTGTCACTGGTTCCAACTTCCATACACGGCTGTCATATCATATACAAATACAATAAACACTTTCTCTTGAATGGCAGAAGAGAATTTAGAACAGAGAATGTATTTCTCATAAATGGCTACACGGGCTTTCATCTAATGGGATGCCTACCTGTTTGACATTCAATCCCAAACTTAGTTTAGATATCCCTCACGTATAGAACTTCTACAGCAAACATTACGCCATTTTAGACGTTTTGACAACGTTTACACAAAGGGAGACAACTCACTCTGCCGCCATGGTGTAAATTTGCCTGCCGCATTTAGGTTGGGAATGATGGGAAGGGTAATAACTAATAATGTAAGCGAAGCTCGGAATTGTACCCTTCCCTAGGGGAGATGGGTAGTGACAGACCAAGGACAACTGCATTGTCACCGCCTACAGACTGCCCGTACATTATCGTGAATAGTCATCTATTGATACAGTTAGAAACACAGGGTGATTACATCATGCATTTTGATAAGGACATCTGAAACAGGTTTTGACCACGTGATCGCATCTATCTATATTATTAATAATTAGCTTCCTCATAGTCGCGAGCTTTACTGTTGAAATATGGCTGTCATTGTTTGAGGACCTCTAAAAATAAATCCCTTTATATGGTGCTATTTAAACTTTTACAGTTAAACGTTACATCTTGAAAAAAATAACGTAATATTATGTGATATTTGTCCATTATAAATACAGGTCTATCAGCTGTGATAGTGTATGCCTTTAAGTGCAGGTAAAACCGTTCTGGACCATATTAAGTGACTGTCAGGTAAACGATCTGTGGTAGTTTGTAACTTTGTATGTCTTTCACGTTAAGCTTTTCTATTCAATTACACAACTTTCTCATCGAAATTGGCACATACATAATGTAGGCTAAAACCAGAAAACGTGTATGCCTATGGGCTAGTCTTTATCGCACATTGTTCTCACCAAAATACCCCTGTATAAAGGCTGTGTGTGTATGTGTGTGTGTGTGTGTGTGTGTGTGTGTGTGTGTGTGCGGGAGTGGGTGGGTATGTGTGCATGTCTGCGTGTGTGTGTGTATGTGTGCTGTGGTGTAAGTGTGTGTAACTTTAGTAATGTGTTTCTGTGTGTGTGTGTGCGCGCGCGTGTGTGTTTGTGTTGTGCGCGTGTGCGCGCGCGTGCGTGTGCGGGGGTGTATGTGTGTGTGTGTGTGTTTGTGGGGGGGGGGGTGGGTATGTGGTGGATGACAATTTCCCAAGGCAAACACACACACACACACCCGTCAACCTGAATGTGGTCGTATTTCTTTTTGCTGAATTATATATATGCAAAGGGACATCAATCAAAGTGGTACGACTACATTTTCTAAGAATTCAGAATGAATCGACTATGTTTTCTTAGAAATTCTTCATCTATAGATCAGTTTTTGCATCAAAGACAAGATAAATAGCGGAACGTTCCTTTTTAAATATAAAATACGAATGTTGAGGAATAAGTACATCACTAAATAAGAACTGTTGGGTGGACAAATCAAACGTAAGTAGTCCGCTATATAGGTTCGTTTGTCCACTATATAGGTCAACCATCTGTAATAGTATGCCGATACCGACTCCGTGGTGTAAAGCTTTGAGCGCCCGCCCGGAGTTCGGAAGATCGATGGGTCAAACCATGATCACGTCATACCAAAAGACGTTAAAAGATGGGAGTTGTCGTCCCCCTGCTTGGCGTTCAGCATTATAGGGAAGTATACGG
>JAVCKZ010010458.1:0-20384 GCA_034780755.1 Lepetodrilus elevatus | reverse complement strand
ATCAGAACATGCTAGATATTGTGCGATCGGTCGGCGAGACTAAAAATCGCAGTCGCCGGCCAGCGCACACTTGCGATGTTTCGTCGGCCGACGAAAATCGGCGACGGAAATCGCTAGTGTGCGGCCAGCATAACCGGTACAGTACGGGTGGGCATAGCATTGAGTTTTAATGCGTTCAAGGTTGTTCTTCACAGGAATCAATTTCTAATTTCCTTAATAATATTCAGCTATTGAATTTAGTTCCGATGACAATTACAACAAATAACCAACAAACCTATGTGTATGTCGTCATCAGCTCCATTCTCTTTTGTATTTCCGGATACAACTAGATTGATTTTGTCAATTGATTGACGTGGACAATGTGCATTTATAGATGAATGTCTAGATGCAATTAGCTTAAAGTGTTCATTATAATATATGCATTGTACTTACGACGTCTAGAACTTGAGTCAAGGTGATCCCTAACCTTATAACAACCGGCCTGGAAGCGTCATATACTGGCCGTACTGAGGGGTCGTAGTTTTGTCGTAACTTGACCAGCAACCGCTGTTCATCTGTTGGCCTCATTCTTTGAGATGTCACTGGAAAATAAAAATAATAATAATAAAAATAGTAGTAGTAGTAGTAGTAGTAGTAGTAGCATCCTGGCACTTCAGGGGTACCTTTAATTACGGTCACACTTCAGTTCTATTCAGCGAGACCTGAGCGCAATAAAGTATCCTGGTGGGAGAGGAAGTAGTAGTAGTAGTAGTAGTAGTAGTAGTAGTAGTAGTAGTAGTAGTAGTAGTAGTAATACTAATAATAACAAATATACAGTACGACTAATATTATTAATACTACTAATACTACTAATAGTAATACGTTGTAGTAGTAATGGTAGTATATGAGTAGGAGGAGAAAGAAAATAATAACAATGATGTAAAGTCTTAAATAGGTATATGTGTATACTGTTATCATAAACTATCATGAGCAGAAATGGCCATACTAAATCATCATATAATAAATGGACGCATTACTGAATCATATCATGAATTTACTATGTCCGGTTACACTGTTGGAATATCAACTTTAATGTTCCATTAGTAATTGGTACTTAGTCTCAATAGTGAAGTCTGTATGTTTTCGCATTGTTTTAGATGTTTTCTGAAGTTGAATGTAAACGTTTGATATCACTCATGTTGTAATGCATATCATGACACTGACCATATCAATATCGTAAACGTGTCGAGGTAGCATTGTTGCAGCAACTGTACACAGCAACGTATATTCTGTGGTACTACAGCTACCATAATTGGTTCGTCAGTACTGGTCAGTGGTAGCAGGTTAAGCTGCACGGGGCCGGCTATTTAGTCCTTCAGGAATCTGACAAGCTGTGCGAGACTAGACGACAAATAATCTTGAACGCGGCGTTAACCGTCAGTACAAGAAGGTTGATATGTGTGACCAGGCACACGGATCAACGCAGCTGAGTATCGCTAACGTGTGCCACACCTCGGAACAGTACAACTCAGAACATGGTCATCTTGTACCACTCTATCCGCCCGTTCAGAAACATCTCAGCGAGGGTGGTATAGAAAGTTGTACATGATAAATATCACCCCATGTCGTGAGCTTGAGACTGTTCAGTCAGTTTGCTCATTACACTTTATCATGCACGTCATGAGTATGGATGTTCATATTTCTAATACATAGAATACTTCAGAGAAGTTCCATTGTAAACACGTGCTTGTAAAGACGGATAACATCGAATGCCTATTCCTGAACAAATAATTACATGTTTGAAGAAAATCTATGTTCTCAAGTGTTACTTCTGGTTCCTGTACGCTCTGATTTTCTTTCAGAATCTCATCTTAGATCTATTAGATCTCAGGCCAATTGAAATAAATCAATGATGGTATTCATATTAGGCTGTGTTTTGGAAATCAAATCCTTCTCAATCGCAAAGCTGATGGACCGCTTATGACATGCTTTTCGATTGGCCAATAAATCAATTTCAAAGCAAAGACATGTTATGATAAATGAAAAACTATTACTGCCAAAGTGTGGTATATTGATTACAGCGTAAAACACTTACTAATGGTATTTAAGAGGAGACCACAAACATCTCATTCAAATGATTGTATACTGAACCCCTGTCAAAACTCAAATTATTGCATACTGATATACGGAAGTGAAGCTAATGTCAATATCAAATGGTTGTATACTGGTATACTGAAAGTAATGTCAATCTCCAATGATTGAATACTGAAAGTAATTTCAATTTCAAATGAGTGTATACTAATAAATTGAAAGTAACGTCAATCTCAAATGATTGTAAACAGGAATAGTGAAAGTATTGTCAATCTCAAAATATTGTAAACTGGAATATAGTGAAAGTAATAGCAATCTCAAATGATTGTATACTGGTAATTTGAAAACACTAATATACTGAAAATAATATCAAATTTCAAACGAATTTACTGAAAGTAATATCAATCTCAATTTCTTATATATTCCAGCCCAGCGAAAGCATTGTAACGTCAATCTCGTTTGCGACCACGCGTAACATATAACTCCTTCATTGATTTAACCGCTAATGTCATCACCAATTCCAGGATGTCTACCTAGGACATCGCACGTAATTTCTGGACTAATGTATCCGCCATGTCTATAGCTGCGTGTCCACAACACTGGTCCAGGAGACAACCGCCTTTGTGAGGACAACCTGAAGAAGAGCTTTAGCTGTGTAAATCCTGACTGTACACTACAGGTGATCAGTGTATGCCGTCTACAGTTACCAAAGTCTACGTGACCGTAATTGACGTTGATGAAGCACCCACGTTAAGGATGTCGGGACCAGAGTTCCTGAAATGTAAGTTGTCCGTTCTGAAGGGCGATCCAGTTCTACTGCTAATGATCCTACTATCTTACGTTGACACTTGGACTAAATGTACTACGGAGAACAACTTGACTCTGATATGATATCTAATTATCTCATGAACACCTTTTTTTTATTACTCCAATGGGACTGGAAGTGTTTCCGGATACGCCGTGTTCCAAAACAGTCGTATTTAACTGTGCACTATATACAGTAATGTAGTAATACAGTTGAAACATTAACCGACATCTAACATTAACCGATTTAACTGAAGCAACACCGAATGATAATTTAACTAAAGGTTAAATTTAAATAATATCAGATATAATTGAAGCAACAGTGAACGTGAATTTAACTGTAATAGTGCTTAATAGCATGGATATCCGATATCATTGAAACCACAATACATCATAATTAAAATAATATCAGATATCATTGAAGAAACAATGACCGTGAATTTAACCGTACTAATGCTTAATAACATCGACATCTATCATTGAAGCCACAATACATCATAATGTATAATGGCACGAGCTTCCAGACACTGCAAGAGTCCATCAGAAAGTTCATAACAACCTCGAGTACTTTGTTCAAGGCTGGTACAGACGAACCAATGGTGATTAATGGACATGTAGTACTAATGGTTACCACTCTGGACCTCTCTTGAAACATCCCAAGTTTGTTGATGTCCGTTCTGAATCTATATACAATTGACGTCTCCGCCTTGGCCACCATCAAAATTAGTATTCCTCCGCATAACCTCCGGCGTCCAGCCACATGGAAACTACATGTACATAAGTGCTATCTTTGTGGCGTGTGCCTTCTACACTCTTCATACACGGCAGACTAATTTTACAGTTGAAAAGAACCAACACCATCAAATAAAAATCAATTTATAGTTCCTGCAATTGACTTGGTCAATATTCCTACTTGTGAACGCAACTTCCATAATTTGCCTAACGACGTCGGGTGCAGGAGGTTAGTGTGTGTATCAAGCAGGGGTAATGGATTGTGAGTTTCCTGAAAAGGGAAATGCGCTGATGCTGAAGGAACTGAGTCTGTTCTGTGACTCCGCTGTGGGCGGGCGGGCTTCTCCATGCAGGCTCACACTTGGATGACCAGGTAAAACTCCTTGTCGTCATGCTGTATCGTAATGACCAGACTTGTCAATCACTGGACATAGACAGACACTGACCAGTCCTCCGGGAATAATGATAGCGGCGTGTACGCACTCACCTCTGTAGAAACACATGCTGAAGATTATTGAATATTAGGCTGTGCTACTTTCAACTGGTTCCACGTTGAACATCCAACGAAAACGTATTGTAAATATTACTAAGATTATATATAAAACAAATATTTAGCTAGACCTCTAAATGTGCAAAACGGGAAGTCCAAGTAAAACTAATGGATGAACATAATGAGACAATAACAACAATATAGACACCCTTTTGTGAAGCACTAATATCCTAGAGGATTATTCTCGAAACGTTCTTACGAAGTTCTTTGCCTAAGAACAGTTCGTAGCCATAGTATAAGAATAATTAAGAACCGTTATTAGGCTATGAATTAGGAACCGTTCTTATAAAGGCTATGAAGTTCGTAAGAACGTTTCGAGAATAGTCCCCCAGTACAAGATCATATACCTCTCGTGAAACGGTGTCCAGGATAACACCCACACCACTACATTTAGACAGTAGTCCATAACATCAACTACTACCTCTACATGCTACATTCACGTTGTAGATCTACGTATGACGCAAAGGAGTACGGTTAATAACGGGTATGCCAATGCCAGACACTACAATTGATGCGATCCGATGTCTCTGATGATCAACACGTTTGGGCGACGACATTCTCAGCGGAACTACTTCATCACTGTCCCCAAGAGACTATAAATACTACACATTAGGTGTCACTTGTTTACTTCCGCTGTAAAACCTAATGCCATGCTCTGTGACGTATATGTACAGTTTCTCTACGTACGTTGCGTGGGCCTACTCCGATATGTAAAGTGATTCTCCCGTGGATTAAATGAACCACTGTGATGTTCAATTATCACGATGAAATGTCCAATAGCTATTATCAACGCTTGTATGCGTTTATTTGTTACCCAACCGTTTCCATAAACATACCTAATATGGTTTTATTGGTCTTCTAATACAATATATGATACTATACTCTTCACGCGATTTTAGTTGCTTCTTTGAATTGAGTTATTTAGAACCGCTCTAAAAATTCGTTCTCTCATATAACGACTTGTCAGGTTATCGCAGGACGAAAGTTGTAACATTCGTAGTGCTGAGTGTTACAGTAACCCTGCGAGCACCGGCTGGTACTAAGGAACCAAGGATGATACACGTAGTTGCACGGTGACACTATACAAATGCATGTAGTACCAGCATGTATATTGCTCTGAATGTGTTACTGTATGGGCTATTCGTAGTTGACAATAATTTCAAAACTATTTTACGATGCATTCATTACATACATGAGTAGACTGGCCAGGGTATCGTTTCTCGAAGCTAGCTTAGCCGCTAAGGGACTATAGCACTATCTTAGCAATGTATTAGTTATCGGCAAAGAGAGTGCTATGGTCCCTTATACTGGCCGCACACTAGCGACTGATCGCACAGTATTTGGAGCACCGCACATTAGGCGATCGAAACCCGACGGAAATCGGCGACGCGTTGGCGACGGAAATCGCTAGTGTGCGGCCGCTATTAGCGGCTAAGAGAGCTTCGAGAAACGATACCCAGGGCTATAGCAATGATCGCCATTTGTCCAGACGTTCTCATTTTCATAGTGAAGAGATTGGACATTAGACTGGAGTAAGAAAAAACTAACCAGATAACAAATTGATCAAAGCCATGTAATTCTACTTTGAAGACATCTGGCATCAGCTGCAGACATTCAGACGCGTAGTTCATGAACAGATACAATGTATTCCATCCATTCCATTTCCTCTAGATTATGATAGAAGAAAATATGCATCATCGACCAGAGATGACAGAACGTCACACGTATGCATCACACAAATCAAAAGGTACATGCTTAGTGTTTGTACTAAACATAGATTCAATGAATTTAGAGTTGTTCTTTCGTCTGAAATAATTATGTTCTCCCTCTGATCCTGGTATTATATGTCATCAACAAAATTAATGTATTGCTAATACGTAAACCCAAGAATTGGTAAAAACCTTTAGAAACGCTCAAAGACTATCTAAGGGATTCTTTCGGGGCGAAAGGTAAACAAGATTCATTTTAGACTTCTGATGGATCAAATTTATGTTTCAGTCGTAGTGTCAATTCTGATTTATTGTAAATGAAGTACATTTCGTGAATATATCGATAATCTTGGTTACTTGTAATCAAACACGTATGGAAACCTACATGGTAATACTATCATGTTGCGAAATGAAAAACATTTAATTACTAGTATTAATATTATTATACCTAGAAGACACAAGAATATTAAAGTAGCATCATATTTGGCTACAAATGCACTATGTTTTAAAACACTTAATGCCTTCAATATTAATTTTAATATCCAGATATTCTAGCATATTACTAGTACTTCGAATCATAGGAATTCAAAGATAACTTCCAGTAGTAGGGGTTTGCAAGCCTTTACTACTACTTTCATATAAAGTTCAGAGAAATGTGGAACATGCATTCTGTCAATATCTCAATCGGTTGCTTCCTAACAATTACAAGAGCTGTCAGCGAACAAACAGGATCAACCAGCGAATAAACAGGATCAACATGTATTCGATATTACACATACACCAAGGAAAACATCCTATATTGATTATAAACCATAATACGATGCGTCTGGTTGCCTAACCATCATATCTTGCACTGGGAATACGTACAATATATACCGTAGCTTTGATATTATTGGAAAACTAATAGGTAATTTCACTTTGTCATTGCATCTGTCACACATGAACTGGATTATTCAGATTGGACAAACTGTTACATACATAATGAACAAATATAATTATAACAAATCTGCTCTGTAGACAGCTGGCATTCATGTTGAAGATGTTGATCCTAGCGGGAGCACATATGTACTGATGTATTAATTCCCCAGTCGTGAATTGGCGTTACTATTGGAGGGCGCATGAAACATCAATGCTGTTATATATAACAGTGGATTGTCTCAGATTTACTATACTGTCATCTTGCTATAATGTGTTTCAATTAGCCCAGTAGTTTTGTTGAATACAAGGCCATCCATAATGGTATACGTATATGTTGATATACATATGTCTAAATGATGTTTGTAGACTTTTGCAACTACAAAATACGCGATATATAATATTGAATTTAAATCACAAGATGAGATCAGATGGCTTATTCACCAACAAATAACATTTAATTGGGGATGGCCTATACACATATATGGATTTCCCCACGTTGGGCGCCATTGTCATTGAAACAAGACCACGGCCGATCCTGGTATTCGAACCTGAGTTACTGGATTGTGAGTCCAACGCTCTACCGACTGAGCCAAAGGGGTAACCCCGCTGACCAAGACCGATAGGAGCATCTGATATCACACCTGGATACATTATTATTATTAAAACATATGTAATGTGTAATTCTGGATGTTCTGATGTAAACCATTTGCTCAGATATTCTATTAGATACCTCAGATCCGTTCAACATTGTAATGTTTACCATGTCAAGCTCAGAAAGCACAGAACGCAATGCCAATATGTGGACCAAAATCGATTGGTTCTTATGTATGTGTTATGTCATCGCTATCAATATGTATTGCTACTTAGATAAAAGTAGGGTTTCGTGGATAGTAGTAAGCATTGGTAGTGATGATATAACAGTACAATAGCGATTACGGAGTCTGGACTGGAGTAGAAAGCATACGCTCTGCAGACACAACACTTTCCTCATCCACGGACAATACATTAGCCAGTTACAAATCCAACAGTAAACTCTGACTTATGCAGGAAAAACACGTCTAAAATAGACCAACAGAAAGAAAAGAAGAAGAATATATGTTGGGTCCCACGGTAACATAACCGTACTCTAATAACAACTAGTTTAGCACCTCACTATAAAAATATATAAAGAACAAAGCTACTAGAAATATGGTATGGGAAAATAACAACTATTTTTTGGTATGGTTTTTTTATGAATACATTTCTGTTCTTTCGTTATGTACATAAGCAGTAAAACATCGACTGTGTATTAGTTCATAGTTTATTCAAACTGCAATGTTATATCTATACTGTACATGTACATTTAACATGTTTAATGCTGCGTTGAATAAGAATGTTATTTTAAGTTAAGTATATTAGGGGTGTTAAAACAATATGACAACTCTCTTTTGTTGTAGTATCTGTACCGTAGCGTCGTTACCCTTTGTCTGTTATGTGTTTTTATTATTTATATCGTGTTCACTGTGTTCATAAACACTTGGAATGTGTTTTACAAACCGGTAATACTGTTTGAAAACTCATCGGCAGAGTCATGACGTATAGTGATCACTTTCACATATGTATTTATATTGACATAGAACGTGATGAAAGAAGAAGCACGCAAGTAGATCTACCACGGCGAAAGCCCTCGCTAGTCTTGCAAACGTTGATGGTCTATAAGTTAGTGCATGAATGTGATCCCCTCTAGTCTACTCTGCCTTCTTCTTGGCCTGCACTGTATAAGACAGGAAGTAGATTTGACAGTATAGTACAATCATTCACATTCTCTAGTACACATACTCCGCGACATCTGGCCCATGCACGACGTATCTCATCGTGGGTGTCGATTCAGGAAGCTCACGGATTCATCAGGCCTGCGTTTCACGAAAGAGGTATATATTTACGCTGAACATAAATCATGACGTAAAGCACGGCGTAAAAAAAGCCTGCATTTCACGAAAGAGGTGTATATTTACGCCGGACATAAATCAGGAGTTACTCCGTGCTTTACGTCCTGATTTATATCCGGCGTAAATATACACCCCTTTCGTGAAACGCAGGCGAGAAGACCAAAGCACTCTCGTATCTATTTATCTATGTGATAGGTATAAGGCATCCTCGAAACACAGGTCATTTTTCGTACGTAACATCGTTGAGATGTTATTTAATATCGTTGACAGCTATTAAGTACGCATAATGGCCTGTGTTTCGAGGACGACGTATGGTGCTATAATGTGAGAGCTGCGTGAAATTATTCCCTACTCAGTTTCTGAGACGGTGTGATGATGTGTATCACTAATCTTAACAATAAAAACACATAGCATTATTTTATAGATTGGTATTCTAATATGTGTCGTTATCCCAACAAAGCGAAAGTATTATGATGAGCACTGAATGACCCTTAATATGTATTTTCACTGACCTGATTTACTACGTTATACGTGAAACTGTCATTTATAGGATGATAGCTTATTAACCGACACTCTTTCTATCACAATGATATGGTCTCTAGTTTAAAAAGTCGATAATGGCATCAAGTCCTAAAATTACGACGGCTTTTTTGGTACGATTTCATGATCAAGCATAACTTTTATATGTTGACTTGTGAACACAATCTTAGCTTGAGCATGGGTTCGTGTTCAAAGGGGTTTCGTAATCTCGAGGCCAGATGTATCATAGCTCTTGGTAACCTATATCGTAATCCCTTTTCCTAATCGTAGGATTCTTATTCCATAGTCATGGTAGAAGAACTGTTATAATAATATGTAAATATAACAGTTAGTTAAGTCAACACACCCAATACAGATACCAGACGCGGATCGAAACATTAAAGCAAATAAAGTACATTCAAGATCTGCTAAGACACTTATTTTGTACATCTGTTGTTTATTCGAGAACCAATATTAGAAGAGAGGATGTTTAGATATAATGTGTAACCTATACCTGGTAGGGTAGGGTTCTGCAATGCTAACCTATACAGAGTATTTGCTGTACATTATGGATTTTTAACGTTGATTAAATATAATTCGTAAATGTTGTTTTCTAGTAAAGAAAACCTATGAAATGATAGTGCGCACATAACCACTGATAACAGGAAGTACATGTCATGGAGATCCGTCGGAACAGATCCAATATCAAGACTTTCCTCTTTAAACTAGCATATCCGTGAGTGTACCGGTACAGTACCAATGAAAGGATTCTAACCGGATATTAGGCGCTATATTAATTCATTTATTATATATCATATTTTATTGTAATTGTAGATTTTCAGCCTTAAATAACAAATCACTGATTGTCTATTTAGAAATTAGTATGTAGAACTATTATGCTGTGTATAGTCACTCTATTCGATGAAGCTTAGTTTACAGATTGCATTCTGCAAATTAAATTGATATTCTGATTTAATAAAATCAAATTCATGACACGCGTCAGAAATCTGTGTTTGTAAAAACTATGACATTATACGTCGCTTATTTCAGTATACATTTATTATTAAACCAATTTCATATCGATAATACAATTCTTTGCGATTTGACCCAGTTAATATCTGGAACAAAGTAAATAAGTTTCATAGTTCTCTACTAGTTATATGTTGGATTAATATATGGAAGACGTGACTAACTGAATAACTGAGCAATATTGCTTAATTAATACGCCACTAGAGAGGACACGAAGAGCGTTCAATAAAGGTTCACATCTTACAATGACAAGGTTGGGTCGACTAAATGAAGGCACTTCATCACCAGCGGAATTCGCATAAATTAACGGGTCCAAACAACGCTGTCAGTAGTCGGGTAGAAAACATGATTAATTTGTCTCTGGAATCCTTATAAAATTTGCCGTATTGATCAACGTCTCACTGAGTAGTGGTGGGTTTCTATAGATTAGTGTTAAATACGAACGTGCCCAGTGACCAACCTGAGAGGACATTGGTACTCACAGGAGACGGAAAGGTCCAGGGTCAGATTTCGTTCGTGAGGACGTACGGTTATAGAGAAGCTCACGTAATGCCTTGAATACACTGTCTGGGTATAGTAGGTGTGAAGGCGTGTTGTGCCACTTCTGGACGTATGTGTGTGTACACTGCTGTGAAGTTCCGTTTCAAGTTGAATCATAATGAAGAATTCAGCTGAATAATGGTATATGTTTCATATACGGTACATGTAGGTCCAATGGTACGAGTCTGGGACAATATGGCGCCAATGCATGTAGCCCTTCCTTAATAATTGATGCATTATTTATATAACTGGTGGTTTTATGTTCAATTTACAACTAATTGTGCTACTGGGAACATGCACAGTCTTCATTTTAGTTCAAATAGGAATAACATAATGTCGATGTATTTCCTTGTTTAGTTGTTATGACAATTTGATATGGAAATAAAACTCTCCATAAGTATCTTGGTTGGGCTACTGATATGCTCAGAATAGGTTCATAAAATATAACGTACGTTCATCATGACTTAAATATGTAATTCTCAAATGTTTCATGTCGGTGGTCAGAAGTAGCCTAGACATCATGGGGGATCTAATTACTTCCTCCTTGAAGAAAGTACCATCGTTCGTTTGGAATTCAGTTGCGTTAAATGGCAATATTTGAAGCTTCCAATCGAACCAATGACCTAATAATGGCGTCTTTTCCTTATCAGAAAGTTGCTACTGAATGCGTCTTATTTGGTTTGGTTACCTTATTGTACATGTGCTGTGAGAGGAGTAGTAAGCAAACTATCTGTCTGTCTGTCTATCTGTCTGTCTGTCTGTCTGTCTGTCTGTCTGTATGCGTTAAACGGCAACGTTTGAAGCTTCAATTCAAACCAGTGACGAAATAATGGCGACTGCTCCATATCAAAACGTGGCTACTGAATACATAGACGGTGTTAATGACTACGGGGGCTTCCTTCGCTGATAATGACGCCTGATTGTGTGAATTTCGGACGTGGCGGCGTTGATTACATGGAAAATGTAGGCTAAGCAGGTTAGAATAATTATATGACAGAATATTCTGTAGCCCGACTTTCTTACATTAACACCTTGACGTGTTCAACTCATTACGATATTTAGACTAAAAGACAATTCTAGATATAATATTTCTAAAATATTGCAAGCATTACGACATGATCAAAATCTACATCCAATGTGCCGAAGATCATATCCGTTCATCTAGAAATATTCCCATTGTTTAAATATGTATTGTTTCTATATACTAGTAGTCTAGTATACGTGAATGTCCATTTAATTATTTAGTGAACCTGAATAAATAGTTACTTGTATGCATCACACGAGATTAAGGTGGTGTTCCATTGACAGTGTTAGACGCACATTCTGGACAGGGGGCTCCTCCTTTCTAATTGTTCTGTCTGTATTTTCTGTCCGACGCATGTACAGTTACACTGTGCGGTGTTGATCCTTGGTAATTGCGCATGCGTCGGACAGAAAATACAGACAGAACAACTTGGAAGGAGCAGCCCCCTGTCCAGAATGTGCGTCCAACACTGTTAATGGAACAACAGCTAAATGAGCAGTTGTATTGATTTATTATTTACCAGATACATGCTTTAATAGATCTATTCAAGTACAACGGCGCATCAACATTTCGAACGTGAACTCGCACGCGACGTTATAATACAATGACTACATGCTTGTTGAGAAGATATCAGATTAAGCGAAGCATAGAAGACAGTCACGCAGATGTGATGCCGTGGTAGCCTAGCGGAATACAAACAGTACAGTACAGTTGTAGTTCTTCTCCGAGATGGAAAACAGGTCGAGGAAGATTGACATGCAATTACTTCTGTTTACGTAACCAGGTTTTCATCATATCTCTCTAACAGTCACAGACAATGTGTCGTCCTGTAACATAGCTTCCGGTTCCTCTCCAGCTATAAAACACATCAATGACATTCTGTAGTAATTGAACAAAACCAAAATAATTCCAGTTAATTAATCAACTCACTGATCATACATGATGCACCTATATAAATGTGTCAATAATGTGTATATAGAGACTATCTACCCGGTACATGTATTACATATTACTACAAAGATTGGAAAACATGTAAAACTTTTGAGTCATGTTCTCCCCAATACATAAATTACATGTATCGCAATAAAGCGTGGCTCAACGATGCCGTTATGTGGGGAAAAGCTCGTTGAACGAAGCACTTAACTGATAAACTATGGATAGAGGAAATCCGCCAAGGACACAGTCAATGTGGTTTGATCTATTGATTGATATCGTAAAGAGCAACCATACCGGAGCTCTACATACGGTCATGTTTCCCTACAGATTACTTCTAGGACTGGTAGATGGCCTCCGCACAGTTGTTGTATCATCAGATATTACTGTACTATAGGGGCCGCTAAAAGGAGCAGACCGACGGTTCGTATATCTCTTTCTTTGCTGTTTACGGAAATGTCACCATTAATATATAGTGATATATTGGTCCGAACCATTTATGACCGCTGTTGGTTCTGTAAACCGCCCATGAGAATACCATGCAAGAAGTTAGGAATGAAGGCACTGTATTAGTTCAACAGGGATTGATGGACTATTGTAATGCAATTGTTTACATGAAAGTTGGTTAAAACTAATAAAGGATCCTCCTGGTAGTATATAAAGTGATGCATATTAATATATTTTAGAAATAATTAGAAAGGTACAGCAACAAATAAAACATATATTTAGTCTGATGGCATTGCTACAGATGTCTTAGGGTGCTTCAAGTAAACAATTTAGACATCGATGACCGTTAAGGCAATGGACAAAGCACTGACCGATCGCTCGCGGTCATAGGGCGTGGAGTATACCGTGACACGGAGGACACAATCGAATCAGGATGTGTGACCTGCCAGCACTTCCGTCACTGAGCAGGTCCGGAGGATGATGATGGATCCATTCTAAACCCCATCGCAAGGCCATTGGAGCCGAGTTCATTCTCTCTGACAGTGATGTTTCTTCAAGAACAGATTATGATAAAGGTGTGTGATGGTTTGTGTTCTAGTGATGACATTGGTTGATCTGGGTTATATGCTGATGTCTGGTGTATGTTGTCTCCACACCATTGCAAGGCCAATGGAGCCGGATTTATTCACACACACCCACACACACCCTGACAGAGATGTTACTTCAAGAACAGGTTATGATGAAGGTGTTTAGGTTCTGCCGAGGATTTAGGCTGTATATACTACGATCTGGTGTGTCATCAAATACGCTGCTGTCCTCTCCATATAAACCAGCTTATCATTGAGACTCACAGCACACACACACACCCCCCCCCCACACACACACACACACACACCCCACACACACACACACACACGCACGCACACCCCAACCCACCCCGAACATTTCTTTAGATGTCCTGTTAGCTGTCCGGGTCAGGGCCATCGAGATGTAATTGTCTTGTCAGGATCCTGCTATAATGTTGTTAGGAACCTCGAACAGGACACGTTGCTGTTGCTGTGCCAGAGACTTCTCTATAATGTAATACAAGGAGGTACTGCGTGCTAGGGGCCTGGGTATTGTTTCTCTAAGCTCGCATATCAACTACGAGACTATAGCGCTCTCCTAACTACACGATTACTATTAGAGATCGCTACGAGAGTCCTTATGGTCTCGTAGTCGATATGAGAGCTTCGAGAAACGATACGCAGTACATCTACTCTTCCTGAAGGAAACTGTGTAATTCTATGCCAGACTATGGCAGCACATAGTTCCACCGTAATCAGGGTGTAGTTAATGGCTAACGTTGAAAGTTCCTTTATAGTCATGTAATTTCGCACTGAAAGCGCATATCTATAGCTTGTCTGTAGTCAATGATTGGTCTTCGATCACCAGACACTGAATGAAATCGATCACCCATGGAAAAGATTTCGCAGACGTTTGGCATTTAAAAAAAACCGGACCGTAGACGAGTTCTAGTGAATCATCATTCATTTGTTACGAACGGGCAATGGGAAGATGCTCTACTGCGATTATTCGAGATTGGATTTTCTACAGACGGCTTCCACAATAGCTGATTGCGCCGTCTTGTCGCGTGTAAAATGTGATTTGAACTATATCTTGCCATTTGGTCCCAAGAAGTACGCAGGGATCAAATGCGACATCGTACTGTTGCTCTGCTTTACGGACATCGTGTAATGACATACTGCTATCTACAACGAAGCTGAAGCCATCGACTAAGGATTTCAAAAGTATTCTATCATCAACAGTATATAATGTATCATCGAGGGGCTTTCACATCCGATGAAACAAGAAAACCTATGTATGTTACGTCAAGCATCCAGATGAAAGTCATACAAACCACATGCCAATGCAAAATATAAAATCTATACATTATAGCAACATCAAAAGTTCTAACAAATCGTAATGCTTTACTATAATTCGAATGTCAGGCTGTGTTTTATTTTAGTCTACCATTGCCACTCATATAATTCCAGTTGGCATCAGAAACCAAAATGCTTTAAACATCAAACAAATGCCATTACCCATCCTGAACTTATGTGATGGAAGATGTATATCTTCAAATTACGCATTAATCTACTTCCTGCTGGATTGTGTACTGCTGTTTTGGGGTATATCCGGTTGCCTTCAGCATGGAAAGGGTAAAACGACATTTAAAAAGGTAGGCGTATGTTTAACTATCTCCACCGTCGAGTCAGCGGGAGATAACTTAAACAGCAGTGTCTGTGCATAAACCAGCAGGGAAATTGTTGCTCATACATCAACTCATTTCAAAGAAAAATTGAAAGGCATGAACATTGGACAAGTTTTACCTGTTTGCATTATTAGTATCCATAGATACCGTGCATATGCAACATGCAGAGACATATTCAAAACTAAAGATTACAAAAGTTAGAGAATTTCGGCGTTCGCATAATTCGCATTAATATCCTGCTCGCATTACTTCAGTGATTTACGTGATAGTTAGACCACGAGGTTCGTGGTTTAATCGTGGAAGGCCCAGTTAAACAACGAGGCGCGTAGCGCCGAGTTGTTTAACTGGGATTTCCACGATTAAACTACGAAAACCGATAGGATTCACGTTATTAATTGTATGCTACAAAGTTTAAGCTATCTGTTTACATAATTATCGTGTTAATAACATGATTAGTTGCAGAGTTATACTAGTTTGTGGGTGTGTGCATGTGCGAATAGTAACGTGTGCATTCAGAACAACGAAGCATTTCCATTTCCAATTCAAAATAATAATTCTGATTGTTCAGTGCAAAATCATTAATGATTAATTTTATCGTTAGATTTGTTAGCGCAGTCGGTAGCGTACATACATATCTATATATATGATTACTAGTATGTACACGTACGTGTAAAATCACTCGTAAAAGCAAAACTAATAGTAAATGTAATAATACTTATTCGTAAGTAATACTACATATACTTACACGTCAAAATCTCATCCGTAATATAAGTATAAAACGTAGCTTACCCGTAAGTGTACACTAATTGCCCGTATATATTAAAAGGCGTTTTAACCTTACGCTACATGTAAACAAATCGAACCGAATATGTAAGCAGGATTCACCTCCCCTGGATTGATGAAATTATACTTAATTCAATTATGGGACTTATTTCAAGCCTATTTTATATTTATATTTAAATTTTGCCCAAATCAGGATCAAAATTGCGATTTTAGTGCTGTGTAATACATTTATTGAATGCACTGAAATACTCATATTCCGGGGGCTCACCGACAATAGTACTGAACAATTATTCCACAAATTTCAGCTCCCTGGTTCTCATACATTAAGAGAGATTAAATCCTGCGTCGAGTTTCACAAAAGAAAGTGTAGACCAGCGGCCAGACTTCCAAATTGAAATAATCACTGTAGCAATTAAACTTGGAGATTATACACAAATTAACATTATGAATTGTAATTTTAATATTGCCAATATTTCTATTGGCAGTCTAGAAGCCGAGACTCGCCGTAAGATATGATCATAACGTCATCTCTCATATTATATGAATTCCATGGAGCTGAACTTTGAGTAATACTCTGTCGGTACTATTGTCGGTGAGTTCCCTAAATACGAGTGTTGAAGTTCACTTAAAGGCATAATATCACATATATTTATGGTCGTTTTAGACTAGTTCTTAGATACAACTGGAAAATACATTCACTTGACGTACATACAATCATGTTTGTACTCCCAACAACCTTTCCACCGTTGTTTGGTACACAGATATCCAATGCAACCCCCTGTAGACAACCTGAATATTGTCGTATTGTTATGTTCTTCATTATGTATATGCAAGGCGACATAACTCAGTGGTACGACTTAAACATACAATACACAAACGAAACGTTTTCTCGCAAATCATTCATAGTTCAGTTGATTCATCTAAGACAATAGCGGAACGTTCCCTATATTCATATAAAACATTAATATGTTGATAACTATTGAGTACTGGAGACTAAGTACATCAGTAAATAACAACTTTGGGGGTGGATAAATCAAGCGTAATTAGTCTCAGATAGAAATTCGTTTGTCCATTATACAGGTCAATCAACTATAGGATTGTATACTATGACAAGGAAAAACATGCACGTTACCTTTTATCACTACTGGAATCTATAGAGGATTTCGAACATTTTGTTGACCATATTTCTCGTTCGCATTTGAGTTGATCTTTCTCCGTCATTGTCAAAGACTAAGATGAGGAACGAATAGCAAAGCAAACTGGTTCTTATTCTGCCAACAGTAAATGATGTGAAGCAGAACAAGACATTGTGGTTTATAGATGAGACAGGATCGTATTGTAACTGATGAAATCCCATAGATAGTTGACCTAGATAATGGTCAGGCACGGTTGTACCTGAAAATAAATAGGGTATGGTCCTATATTGGGCCACCCCTCATTTAGGCCTTTATACAAGGTATATCTTTCCATTGTTACTCTGGAATGCTTGGTCTGATGTCATGATAATAACCAGAACATAAAACAACGGAAGAAATTACTTAATCGAGTAAAATCTTTTAAAATTACTTTTTCCTATAGTGAATATGTTGGGCATACTAAATGTGCCTATGATACCCATCTTTTCCGTTAATTTAGTTTTTTTATAAACACTACGTCTTTTAGTTTTGGAGTACATATCTTTCTTACTTATGGCTACGCCATATACTTGTATTCATTATTTTATTTTATTTCATTCAGTTAGTCCTGGTGTATCATTTTGGTTTGTAAACTAAATTTTGTTATCACTATTATAATTATTTTTTAAAGGCATAATATCACGGATATGTATGGTTGTTTTGGACTAGTTCTTACCTACAGCTGCAAAGTGCATTCACTTGACATACATAACATCATTGTGTACTTACAAAAACCTTTCCACTGCTGTTTGGTAGACATATCCATTGTAATCCCCTGCCCTGGGTCGGCATTCATAAAAGGGCTTTAAAGTCAGTTTTTGATAACCAAATATATAGCAAACACTGACTTAGCGCCTTTATGAATACCCTTACCGGCCCTGTAGTCTACTGATAGACAACCTGAATATTGTCGTATTGCTATTTGCTTAATTATGTCAATGCAAAGGTCATAAATCAGTGGTACGACTTAAACATATAATACGCACAGACAACGTTTTCTCGCAATTTATAACTGTGATCCAATCGTAGCAGTATACAGTTTCAGTATCAAATTATATGTATATGTATAAGAGACAACTTTCCTGACCATACAGCAAAGAGTGCACGTTTAATTATAATATCGCTAATTCTTGAACATAAATGCTATTCCTGCAACTGATGAGCTGCTTCCGTAATTTGAAATTATCAACGTGTGCGATTATATCTAACCTCAAGGTATACGTATGTTTAAGCAATTCCAAATGAGATGTTACATAGATCTAAACCACATATTCCGTAATTTGCATCTATCAAGTTTTGTGGTTCCATCTAACATATTACCATCATACATATTACCGGATAAGCTGTATCATGGAGAAATAAAAGCTCTTTCATATAGAATAATTCAATACATATTATAGCATCATATACATTATATGAAGCCAACTTTCTAACATCAGGAACTCCCTCTGGATATTGCGAATGTGTGACCAAATATATGACCAAGATGACTAATGTTATTTGTTGCATGCTGTATTTCCAAGCATTTTATAGTAAAAAACAAACATATTTGAAGACAAACACATTAAACTTTTCAACTCACTGCGCATGTTCTATAGCTTACTGGCACCAACAGAGTGGTGAATAGAACGCAAACTACAGCCATCTATTACAATATAATTTATATAAGTTATAGTTTGGCATGAAATGCATTGACCCCCCTATTTCGTAGATTATAAAAAACATAAAAACTCCATTTTCTAATTTCATTCTACCTAACCAAAATTAGATAAGAATATTGCACCAGTAATATAAAATATGTTTATACATGTACATGTATAACGATCACCAAATATTTTGCCTAAGTATTATTGTATGCAGAGGGGCGACGTTCGAAAGAATGAACAGACAGACAAATAGGCTGAATGTGTACGTGCGGGTATGTGAAGAAGAGCCAAATTATAGTACATTATAGTTCACAGATGATCCTTATGTTGTAGGAATCCTTTATACCCGGTAAGCGACCATAGCACCTTCTAAAGGGGCTGTCACACTATAACGTATAATGTCAGCGTATGAAAATATCCACTCAATTCAATTCTTTATTAGCCTTTAACTTTACAGTTAATCAGCATTTATACATAATATTATTATTTGATTTAAACTTTGAACAATTAACAAACAAACACAAATACATTATATGATATCTAAGGAGAATATACTATATCTAACTTACTATAATTCGCTTCTTTCTACCTAAATTTCATAATACATAATAATTTCATAATACTCATACGCTGTCAAGTGATCGAGATACGCTGGATCGAGATACGTACTTCATACGCTACTCATACGTTAGTCATACGCAGATTACGCTGGTCATATGCTTGTCACACGCTATACTAGGCACACGCTGATATACGCTGGCCATAGGCTATTTCCTGACATTCGCTGGCCATACGCTGGTCATACGCTACTCATACGCTACTCATACGCTACCCATACGCTACCCATACGCTACTCATAGGTTAAATATACACGCAATTCTGCATTTTCAAGGGCTTCTTGTGCGTATGAATATTATTTTGTGAATTTTCATAGGCAACTCGTACGTTTCTAATACGTAATAGTAGGACAGCCCCTTTAGCAGTGTATTAACTATCGGCACAGAGAGTGCTATGGTCTCTTATTAGCGGCTAAGAGAGCTTTGTGAAAGGATACCAAGGTCAGTAACCTCCTACCATCTCACAAAGAGGTCTACGTGTCTGCGGTATTCATGGTACACTGGCTACTAGGCGCATCTACATTATATGAGGGCCATGGAGCTGACATTTGAGTAATACTCTTTCAGTACTATTGTCGAAGGTCACTGGATAGACCTAGATAATGGACAAACGAATTTCGATCTGAGATTAATTGCGCTTGATTTATCCACCCACAAGTTGTTATTTAGTGACGTACTTGATCCCCAACACTCGATAGTTACAAAA
>JAVCKZ010010347.1:0-20389 GCA_034780755.1 Lepetodrilus elevatus | reverse complement strand
CACACACACACACACACACACACACACACACACACACACACACACACACACATACACACACATACACACATACACACGCACACACACACACACACACACACACACGTGTACACTGACCTGAAGTACTCTCGTATCGCGGTAAATCAGACTTTCGACTTTCGACTCTTACGTTTTCAAATCCACAAATTTAGACATAAAAGTCACGTTTTACATGATCAAGTGGGCCTCGTGTTCATGTTTTACGACAACCCTATAACCCTTTATTGAGTAAATGGCCATTTCCCCGATTCATATCAGTCTAGTTATATACCCCTGTCTCTATACAAAGAAAACAATGAACGAGAGGTGTGAATTATCTGCATTACACTGTGTTTTTCAATGGTTGTTTTTCAATGGTGTAAACTAATTCCTCGAAAGGAGCGGGGTTTACAGATAAAAATGAATGTGTCTTGCGTGCGAAGGTATATAATGAAATGATAGAATATGGCTTTTTGAAATGTAATTTTGAACTAGTAATCTTACTCGGTAAGCCAACTTCACGTTTTCTAAAGATAGAATTCCATATAATGAATATTGGACTGGTTACCCCTGCACTCTGAAATATACCAGGAACATTGCACGAGTCTCTTTCAATCGATAACAAGAAAATGACAATGACATATATGAATGTGATATCTTTTCCAACTCACTCAATTACCAAAGTATACAAATATACTAGTAATTCACATATAGTTTACATTTCTTTTTCCAGCGAACAGTTAGAATAAATATGAATCCTCTGTATATTACATTGCCAAATAATGGTTTGTTCAGACTTTCTGGGGACCAGAACAATTGTTATTTTTGATTTCTTCACCAATATAACATCTGGAAGAAAACTATATTTAGTAAAACTATATTCAACATTTCTAATTATAAGAATTACGAATGTTAGAAAATCTTTTCTTGTCACGGTATAGGCCTGTATAACACTTGACTACATATTTTCTACAAACTGGATAAAAGTATTATTTAGGCATGGTGTTTGTCCGTGTGCGTGTGCGTGTGCGTGTGCGTGCGTGTTTGTGTATTGTATATTGATACATGTATATGAATCATACACTATATACATTTTATATACACTATACCTTTCTCTGGAGTCGAATGGCAAATCCCTTTACTAGTATGTATTATGAGTTTTGATTTGTATAACGATATAACATTATATTATATTGAGCGTATTTACACACGATACTGTTAACGTTATAGACAATCAAATACACAGTACATATCCATACCGCCAACATGGCAAGTAATAACTGCACGTTGGAATGTCTGGAAATTCTGGCGACGCATTGTTAACAATAGCTTGATGAAATTGCATGCAGTAAAAACATCTCATGCCACTGTGATAAAGAAACTATGCGAAGAAAACATTATATTATGCATTTATTCATATTCAGGAAAGGGTCAATTTGGATACAATAATGAAATTTGAATGTATGTCTGGGAACGTTGTCCGCAAAGACGTTATTCAATATCACAGAAATGTTATATAAGTATGCATGATAATAGAGAGAGCGAGAGATAGAGAGAGAGAGAGAGAGAGAGAGAGAGAGAGAGAGAGAGAGAGAGAGAGAGAGAGAGAGAGAGTGTGCACACACAAAGAAAGCCACATTTAAACACATACAGAAGAGAAGAATCATGGGAATTATTCGTAAATATTACGGATATGTCAAATATGAATAATAATTGGTACATCTCAATCGATAGCATGTAATAAATATTGAAGAAGAATTATTATCACAGACACAGATGTTCCTGGAACAAGTCCAAGATGCATAGAACCAGTAAACACATCTGATATTCAGTATATTAGTATACTAACATAATAATTCAGAGAATAATTCGGGTTCATCAGTAGACAATACTATTAGGTTACATCTGCATTACATCTCTCTCAAGAGTAGAGGGTGCGTCGTTTGACCTTCTCCATGCTAGGCAACCGGAAATGGTCAACAGAACAGTTGATTACAGAAGAAGTGATTACCATAGCAGAGAAAAGGTCACAGAAGACCAGACTATGGACATTACGGTGGCGGCTTACAAGTGGTAAGGATTAATATGCTGTTATGTGTCTAAGCGAATTAACATTGACGAGGGCACGATGACAGGTCAAAAGGCTGGACTGGTATTTATAGCAGTGGTTTATACACATGGCATCCTCGGTAGGGATTTGGTCTCTGTCTCATCAAAACAGCCGCTGACGTTGGTTCTGAAGTAATTCTTGTCAAAAACTTGTGGCAATACTTTCGATTCTTAATGATTTTAAAAATATATTTGTTTTTATTGTAAATCTTTCTGAAAATGTCAAAACGTTGACCTTGCAAATTGGTTCTGAAGCAGTTCTTGTCAAATAAAAGCCGTCTCGTGGCATTTAATTAGAGTTGTAATGCTAGAGTCTGGAGGATTATAGGATCTGTAGGTGAAGCAATTCTTGCCAAAATGACAGTTTGACAGTTATAAAAACCTTACTGTTAATATTCATATACAAAATTAAGTACTATTTATTAAAATACTAATCTTTCATACAAATAAAATGTGTAAATAGCATCCTTATCCCTCCATAGTATTTTGACCATTCTGAAAATCCTGAAGCCAATGGGGTTTGGAACATGAAGGAAACAGCTATTCACGTTTTCTACGTTCGTGACACCCTAGGTATTGTTTCTCGAAGCTCTCATATCTACTACGAGACCGTAAGGACTCTCATAGCCATCTCATGGGGATCGTGCACTTACGAGAGCGCTATGGTCTCATAGTGGATATGAGAGTTTCGAGAAACGATACCCTGATTACTTACAAATAATTTCTACAAATTACATTGTGTTTATTAACACTTGCTTGTAATAACTGTATGCCAAAGTTTGAGCTTCGTACATGTTTTTTTTATTACAAACAATAACCGACATATAGAAAAAGAACGTTCTTTCGACCGCACAGAAATGATGACAACTGATAATTGTCATATTATTATCAGAGGTCCATTATCAGAGTATACGAGTTATCAATAACAACATTGGATAAACAACAGTAACGACCACAGAGTACATGTATATGATCATGTACGGTACCTCACCGATATACGTATCATTGTTCATAGTATGACTATGTCCGTGTCGGTGTCCGCTGCCGACTGTATATGGACTTCCAAGTTAGCACTCTGATTGACTTCCTTGAATAGAAAGACACCTATGTTGTCCTAGGCTTAGATGGAACAAGAGTTCTTCTATATACATGACTTGCAGGTATCTTAGAGAACAAAGACATCCACACAACAATAGGACAGACCTTAAAGAGTCGTAAGAGTTCTTGAAGAATTTCCATCGACCATCTTGAATCGACACCTTATGTTTCTTCATTAGTACTCAATTGTTAGATAGTAACCAATAAGGAACTATTGTCTTCACATACTTGTATACTCGCGTTCAATACGAACACGAAATATTGCGGCATCCGTTGTTTGAGCCACTGGTAGGTTGCTTCTAACAAGAGAATTTCCAATGTATATTTGAAATCTTGCAGTATCTGGTTATCCACTGATGTGCTGTTCCTAGCATATTTTCCACATTATTTGAAATTATTTCCTTTTGACTTCGACGCCATTTTGAACCTGAAGTAACTATGTGTGACGGCAAGAACATGAGCCACTGCTGATGCAGGTTGCGATGGGTTTACAGAATTATCACAGACACAGATACCGCATTGTTTGACGGTATATTAGACTTTTCTCCAACGCTGGGTCAGTGCATCAAGCTGTCATACTGCTTAGATGGCCCCCTTAATGTTGGCAAGTTTAAATACAGACTTACCATTCACATCCTATTGAATCTCAAGATGTTCTTGACCACAAGGAATCTGATTTTCTAGAGTACGTAGACTGTCTAGAGGACATGACCCTTGACTTCACACGAGACACAGTTGTAGAAGTGCTGGTAGCAGACACAGCACGTGCTTTCTCACTGAGCATCGTGTTGACGTGTCCCATGGTGCCGTCCGGCTGTACTGTAGGGATGATGCCGTACCTCTTGTACAGGTCCATCCGGGTCTTTTCCATGTCCGACAACTGTCGCACAGTTTGAGTAAGGGAGGACCACATAAACGCGGCGTTGCTTCCTTTCTTCTCCGCGATCATTTCCTGCACGTGTCTTCTGAGTAGTCTCCAGCCTCGCCGTGCATTCTCTAAGACTGCTCTGCTGGGCTTCGGCCGTTCGTTAGCTTCTTTCAGGGCTGCTTCACGCAAGGTACCTTTCCATCTTCTGTTCGTTGCCATGAGTCTGCAAGCTGCGTTGCTGAAGTGACCTTTTTTCTTCTTGGGTACTTCCGGTTCTATTCCGTATTCAGGATTTCCGTAAAGATCCGTCATCGTCTGTTGGAAGGTGTTGCTTGACGCGAAGGACATCCTCGACTTCCGGCACACTAGATCCGAGCTCACGGTCACACCTTTCACGTGCTCGTCGAACGCATCCCACGGGGACAAACAACTCTGAGACTGCATGACGGAACACCCGCCGTCCTCGGAATCCGAAGACATACTTCCGGAACCCTTTCCGTCTCCGGAGCCTCGGAAAGCCTTGATGTCGTCGGACTTCACAGAGGACAGTCTGGTTGACACCATGCTTCCTCTTGACAAGCTCATCCTCGGAGTAGAGGATCGGAAATAGTCTTTTATCTCACATTCCGATCCGTGTCTGGAAGATGAACGGTATCCATTTGAAATGCTCCCTCTAGCGGTGGACCTGCTCACGGAATTGGAATTGTCGTCTGTTCGAGGTTCGACTTTTGCGTCTCGAGTCTCGCTAACACGTTTATTTCCGGTAAACAAAACTGATTTTGACCGCTGTCTACCCGTGAACTCCTCCGAAGTGAAGTTATTGATGAGGGTGGCGGGTCTGCCATCGCCGTGGACGCTCCTCCTCGATTCCCTGTTCGATTCCCTGCGCACAAAGTTCGATTCCCTGCGCACAACAAAGTTTGATTCCCTGCGCACAAAGTTTGATTCCCTGCGCATCGAGTACTTGTCTTCCAGCCTCATTATGCTAACTAACTTCTACAAACTATGGTCTTCATTATTTATAAGTGCCACAAGAAGACAAGTGTTCTCACACTCTCACTACAGTGCTCTATCTGTGAACAAGTTTATATCGAGTGCCCGTAATCCGCTCAGAAAGTTCCGTGGTATCCTATTGGATTAACGTGTAATCGTTAAAGCCATTGTATGTATGCTCTTTCATACGGACCAATGTCATTATACCAGAGATCAGCAAACCGAATTAACCTTTGGCATAAGTTCCACCACCTCTTTTATCCGATAATCCCCCGCACACATCATGCAATATATTTTCCATTGACGCAAACGTATCAAAATAATATCCCCGCCGCTCAAGCCTATTGCTATTATCCAAACGTTTCCCAAGAAACTTTTCCTTGAAATCAAAAACAAAAATCCCTCTCGTCTGCTCGGTGAAATTGTCGTCTGCTCGGCAGTCACTCTCTCTGTGATCTCCTGCATATAATCTGAAACCAAGCGTTCTGAGACCTATCCACACTTTCTCTCTCCGACCACAAAATAACAGGCAAGTGATCCAATCCCCGCTCTCCCTACACACACGGTCGTCACACTACCTATACACTATTGTCACGTGGTCATCTTTAATATACATACGTGCGCTTGGTTTGATCTCAACTGGGCTTGACAGATAGGATATGCTCAATAGAGAACGTCCAGATCACAGATTATTTACATTTCATTACAGAATAGCGGCGGGAAGCATATAGAGCAAACGGGGAGACAGTTCGTCTGTTTACCGTGTAATATCTTGTATAGTACGAAGAGAAAACAAGCCACGCTGTATCAATGAATATATAACATTACAGTCGCATTATATGGAACGTTGATAAATCGTGTAAACATAGGTCAGGTATGAAGTATTACAGGTATTGTGTGTCGCAATTAGACAAATACCCGACAGCACATTTCTCTGGAAATATCAGGAATTAGCTGAACCAACCTGTTAGGAAGTGCATGTGCTGTGGCGTATCATTTAACAAGTTGCCATCGATGGTCGTTTTGAAATATGGAATATCTTTTTTCTAATTGTTGTTGTTAGAATTGATTGAAATGTGGAATCGTCACAATTGTTCGTAACACCATTGTAGATACTGTATTTAATTTTTAGCACAATTGCCTTTCTTTTAGCATCACTAGTCTTAGGCTACACGTGGTCCTCACTGTGATGTGTAAGAACCGATAGAAACCAGTCTATAGTTAATGATAAACAATACTAAAACATAGATTTATAAAGCGCTATTCCAAGGGGTTATTGCTCAAATTTAGAGCTTCTAAAGGTGATTTGCTCTTGAGAGAGAACGGTCTTCAGTGTTCTTTTGAAATTAATCTAATCTTTGAATTGCCGATGGTAAACGGCAACTTGGTCCAGGGCTGGCTTTCTTGAATGACAGAATGTCTCCACATGTTGCTGTCCTCAGCAATGCTATGCTACAGCCTACTTCTTTTTATTGTCTTTAGAAATATACATGTTATTTCAAATTTTAAAAAGAAACACACACACATTTTAAGAAGAACAACAATCCACGGACGATAGAAGTTTAAATGAAAACAAAGTAAATATTTACTTCTTCTGATTTCGACATTCGTATGAAATTCACATTAATATGTACACAACAATAAAATTGTTAGCTCTGAATGTCTACTTGATTTATTGGGCATGGGAATATTTCCGATCGGCGAGTATATTTTAATGGCTCCCGCCCCGGTTTACAACATAGCGTTACTGTTATCGTCGTCAATAAAATGTAGTCCCTCCCTTAATCTAACCTCACAATGGCACACTTGCATACTGCGCAATGTTCGGTGTCAGCAGGGGTCGTTATCCAACACCTCAGAACTCTATTAAGTCTTCTTCACAATAAAACATTGTCATTTCCCACACACCAGTTACAATCATAGTTGACCAGAGAATGTCTATGAATCAATGTTATAGGCTTTCTGATCAATACTCCTCCGTGTATTCGTGACTACGGGAAGTGAAAAATTGCTTAACATCGGGTCGGGTATTGTTACGGAGTTGGTGTCGGGTGAAGACCGACCCTCATCGAGAGGAATTCCCTACCCCCTAGAGAGACCATCCAGGAAAGTATACACACCAGGGGTGTCAGAGTCCAGTATGTCTCTATCACCAGACACCACCTATTGTCACAAATAACACTCAAAACGCGATTGAATGGATCCTCAAATTTCAATTGTGTTTTTTCCCCCGATTGTTGATTCTATTAAGCAACATGATGGTGTATTGTTTCGGTGGACATAAATCATGTGGGTGCAATTAGAGCCTGACAGTTTAGAACATTGCACCGTGACAAGCGCCCGAGACAAAGGCTGGCATGACATGATGGTGTCCTCCCATCGACTACTATATTAGTTTCACAGGCCCAGAAACCGATGTAGGCTATGTATATGGTATCAGTAAAAAAGTAAACATGCATAATTCATTATTGCTGTTATTTAATTCGCTAAAATGCGTGAAGACATGCATCTGATATAGGCCTACACATGCCTAACTGATATGCCCATGCCTGTGCTCGTGTATAAATTACATATGCATATACATGTATACTAGTATATATATATTCTTAAATTGTCGTTTCGATCTGCTTTCAAGATTATTAATCAATTTCGGGCATGAGGAACCGGCAACATTCGTAGAGCTAAATATGCTGCAGTAAACCTGCGAGCACCTGCTGGTACTGACAAACCAAGAATGATAACTGCTTTTTATTACCCACACCTAATACTAGTAGTATATATATACAATGTACATTGTAAAAATAAAAATGTAATGGCATGCGTAGCTAACATGCGTCCTATAAAATCGTGACCATGTATATAGAAATATGTGGCAGTATTTAAACGCGGGAATTAAGAGTTTGACATCTTGAGTATTTATATATATAGTGTTGGGTTTGTCCTTGTCAAAGACTTAGGAGACATTTATTTGTACGAATTAAAAATAAAAGAAGAAAAAAAAAACATTAACATTTTGTTTGGGTTCTTAAAAGTATAGCCTCTTCAACGATTACGTAGACGCGATGGATATCTTACATTGTAGGCTAGTTACTACCGGTATTACCGGTATATGTGGTAAAAGTAAGTAAATACAGGAAACATATCTCCGTATTTTATAAACTGTAGCCTACTTCCCACCGCAGTGATAACTGCGTCTTAAATAAAGCTCGGAACCATTGTTCTGTAACGCTACATTAGTATTTTATTATATCGTAAATATTGATGTCTTCACCACACCGAGAGAAAACAAGTCAATTCTGATTGATTGTTTGATTTTCTGTCCACTAATGTCTACATGCCTTTGATTCGCATGACCTGATAAGCCGCGCACCTTAACGTACTAAATGCACCCAAAATACTCAAATGTCAAGATACGACAACTTTAGCCGTAATCTAACGTTGATTTGCTCACGGAACAGGAAAACCCTCAAGGTTTAGGTGTGCTAGTTAAACTTGACACGTTTGATACAGACGAACTAAATGGTGATCAGTGTAGATCTATATCTATACTTGTGTACATGGACACTAATATAAACACTAATTGTGATTTATTATGATGATCCATCCTTTTACCCCTTCCCTGCTGAAGGCAACCGAGATGCCCTAAAGAGCAGTATCTGTGCTAGCTGCAGATATGTAGCTAAAAAATGTCCGTTTACTATTTTGCTATCTATTATGGTACGTAATACAAAGGAAAATATTAAACGGGCATTTTCTATAGCTACAGAACTGCAGCTACGTCTGCCTAATCCAGCAGGGAGACGGTTAAACGCATACCAAATGTGACGGATGTTAAGTATAGATATAAGTATAAGTATAGGCATAATGGTATAATGATAATACATGTAATCGAGGATGCATGGAGATCATGTAAAGAGGAAAACCAGAGTAATGAACCTTCATTTGTATACTAGGAGTCCAATGGGCCTACGATGTCCAAGCACCGGGGACTAGTTCATGATAGATCATTTTGATTCAAACACAGAGCATTATGCCAAATGTTTGACTTAACTACTAGTATGTAAGTAGGCATAATGGTCTGTTTCGAGTATGCGCTTGGTCAGAATAATGCTAAAAGCACAGGAAATGTCCAGATAGCAGAAGGGACTGATACAACGTTATAAAAAAAAAAATAATAAAGGATGTGTGTACCTACATATGATACTGATCAGCATCATAGCAGGATAAAGTAACCTTTTCATCGAGACTGCACAGACAGGATTTCAATGGAAATTTAAAACATCCGAATATCAGTGCTTGAAAATAGTATGAATTTTAGACAATTGCTTATCTTTTGAACATATTGGACAGTATTGATACATAACAAGAGTATAAACATATTGAGCAATATTAATATTATACAGCAAGAGCAAGTCTCCACATTCTGCAATCCAATTAGCCGGTGACTAAAGTACTGGAATATGAAGGATACAAAGAGCTTCTTATCATTAACGCAAAGGTACTAACGCAAACAGTTGTACATATCTTGTTTGGATTATTGATCTAATTTGATACAGGTGCATCACAGCTCAGATTAGTAATCTAATGTAATGTTGTATTCTCAGCACACTGTAAAGTAAAGTGAATGTTTACTAGAATTGAATTCAAATACTAGTACTACCACAATTGGACTTGTTTTTAGATGCTATAAAATTATAAAATGTCATAGGCTCACAAGATGTACTTATTAATTCTGTTTAACAAGATAGCATCAATGGAAGGGAGACAAGTATATCAGGAAGAAACTTTATTTATCCATTGGATAAGGCGAGTTAAAAAAAAGGATTTGATGTATTTACACATTTTATTATCTTGAAATATAAGCATAAATGGAATGGAATATCACAGATGTCATATTTAGGTAATAGCATTAACAACACATAATACAAGGCACATAATATAATTACCAAATATAATTCTATGTATAATTGTTATAACATTATGCCTTTATTTGCCCCATTGTAAATACATATATACGTTGTAAATGATACAAATATGTTTTATAAAAACAGATTCATAATTGTTATACAATAAATAATACAATAAAATATTTCAAAAAGAAAAAAAAAATCAATAGCTGGTTAAACATAACTGGCTACATGGATCACAATTTGACAAAGCTAGTATTGAAACCTGAGGTCAATAAAAGAAAACATTTTGGCATGAATGAGACTCCATACACTGGTAAGGAATGGGTTGTCTACTGGAAGGAATGGGTTGTCTACAGGGTAACAGGCAGATAGTCATCAGAACATGATCATAGACTTGTAACAATGGTGTATAGAGATGCTGTACATTCACACACATTTAATAAGAATTTACACTGGTTGTTCATGATTCAGAACTGTACCCAAAAAAAACAAAAAAAACAATACATCTCTAAAATATTCGGAATTATTGAGAAGTTTACAAAAGATACAAACACACACTTAATCTCTATAACATGTTGAATCATTCAGAATTTTACACAACAAAAAAAGACAAAAAGACAACCATACATTTCTATGACATACTGCAAATTATTACATTAATACTGAATGCTGAATACAAACATGCCTTCTTCAATTAAAAACATTGATGCATAAATCCTAATCAAATAAAAAACATTGACATAAATACGTTTTCCTCACTCCAACAAGTAATTTACTTTACAGATAATAAGCTTGACATAAATACGTTTTCCTCACTCCAACAAGTAATTTACTTTACAGATAATCAACTTGACATAAATACGTTTTCCTCACTCCAACAAGTAATTTACTTTACAGATAATCAGCTTGACATAAATACGTTTTCCTCACTCCAACAAGTAATTTACTTTACAGATAATAAGCTTTCATTAATTACAATCCATACCAGAAATATCAGATTCTTCTAAAATGTAGAAATGGTCATAATAACACATTAACAACAGCACTAGACAAGAGGCCCATTGACAAATATGGGATTGTTGCCTCTAATGATACCCATACGTTCTTATGTATTACAATTTATTACAATATATACTGTAATACTCCTATTAATGTGAAGACTTTAATATTTCACACAATAATTAATCTGTAATATTTTTTTTTACTTTCAATTGTAAATAATATGAATATATCGAGTTTGGTCAAATTTTCATCTAATTAATGGAGCAAATGAGTTATTTATTGCTCAATGTAACAGCGAAAATCTTTCACTCATAATTCACTCATAATTAATTATAACGATAATATTTCCAAATAACTTCATGTTTATGTGTACTATAAGAAATTAATTAATTAAAAACTTTAAACTTAAACTTGCTTTAAAATATCCCTAAAAAATATGAACATCATTAATTTTTTTATGTTAATTTTCAGTAATTCTAAGATCTAAAAATAATAATAATTGTTTTCCTGTTTGAATTAATAGAGATATTACAAGACATAAGTGAGACAGTCACATAAACAAGAGTGAGAATGTAAATGTGCTCAAATCCATCTGCCGGCAGAATTATAGATGAACGACTGTCTCCCACCGTCCAGCGGTCGATAGTGCGCTGAAATTAAAAGTAATCGAAACAAATATATAATAGTACAGAGAACAATTTTAGTCTTAATAATGATATTCATGATCATCAGTAATCAGTGTTGAACAAATATACAAAAGGACTCATAGGACAAATACAAAATAAAAGTTTTGTAAGAACATCTTATGACAAAATTCCAAATGGTCATTTACGTTGTGATATTAATGAAAATGTTAGTGGTGTTTAAAAATAAGTCTTGTAACTGTAATGTTGTATTTATTAAATTAATGTTATTTTATTGAGACCGTTACAGTTTAAGTCAAATTTTCCTCCAGATATAAACTATTTACTAGTATGATTATTACTACTATTACTACACTCATATACTTATTATTTTTTTGCTGCAGGATAATGAAATTCTATTATCGTGAAATAATAAAATTCTACTATTAATAATAATAATAATAATAATAATAATAATAATAATAATAAACAAATAATAATAATAATAATAATAATAATAAAAAAATAAAAATAATAATAATAATATTTCTGTGATCTGGGTGCATGGTACAGTGCATACCTGGTCCAGGCAAGTCGAATGCCATCGTTCCTCCAGCATCACCATTCCATCGACTGGACGCTGACACAAAAGCTGAACTTGACATATAGTGTTTTGGGGGTCCTTCGTAGTCCACCGTTTCATACGTCCCTGGGCCCGGACTGGGAGGGGGAGGAGGCAGGGGCATTGCGGGGGCGGAAATACACAGGTAGTGCTTCTTTCTGGAAATAACATGAAATATTGGGTAAAAAATACTTGTGGGCTACAATATGCGCATAATCAGGTTTCTGGATTTACATGTACTACTACAGATATAAAATAAAATTCACCTTGATATAATGGGTAGTAATATTTTGCAATTTATATATTTTAAATATTTATTTATCAATTATTCAATACTACATTTCCCCCCCCTCCCCCCACTCAAATGCAACTAAGTTAAATAAATGCATGTTAGTGTTCATAGCTCAAACATTTAAAAAAAAAAATGAACATACAAAAATCTCCAAAACCTGTACTAAAATGTCTTTTTACCAAATTTAATATATTTTTAACATCAATTCAAAACCAGACCTTACTCTTGTCTGGGTACTGTTCCATGGAACTATTGTCACGCTACAAGACTTTCTAACGCCATGCATGGTAAGTTACATATATACCCTGTTGCAGTGCTATTATTGTTTGGATTTTCAATGAACTTACGGGAAAAGCTGTCTGTTGATCATTTCTTGCTCTTCAGATGGAAAATACGAGCCAGGCCCTGGAACCTGTGCAGAAATAATAGAGTATAAGTAGGAGCTGCTAGTGCGTCATAATGTAAACAAATTTCCCTCAGGATAACAAAATATATTATTATTTTTTCATATTAATATTAATTATTATTATTACTAATATTATTATCTCAGACAATATATATACTCATATATTATTATTATTTAATAGTAATATTAATTATTATTATTACTAATATTATTATCTCAGACAATATATATACTCACTACGGGTGCATTTGGTTGCATTTGGCGCCGTGTACCAGACTTGAAGCTAGACTTTAGAATTTTCGGCGACATGTGGGTCAAATCGTCTTTCACATCATAGTCACCTGAAATTACAGTGAAAGTTAACATGAGACCTATTGATATTGCTGTTTATTCTAATCATGAAGAAAAACCAAGCTCATAAAAGAAATGTAATCAAAATTATATTTTGGGATTTTAGTGGAATTGAACCATTATAAAATTCAATCAATCAGATTTTTCATATAATAGAAATAAGGACGATAGGTGTTTGCAGACACATTCAAGATTCTTTCACTTGTATCATGGCTTGTCAGATTCGGGTAGGAGGAAACCCACAACATCCATCATGCTGAATGTTGCAGCAAACCTGTGAACACCAGCTAGTACTGACAGACCAAGGGTGATAACTGCATTACCATGTACAGACAGCATATTATATCAATACACAAGTGCCATCTACAAATCAACAAGAAGTTTCTTTGACTTACAAGGCGCAGGAATGGAGGCATAATATTTAACATCTAAAATCTGTCGCTTGGACTGAGATTTAAATGCTGAGGCGGCGATATTGTTGGGTCGATCAGGTCTGTACAGCAACACCTGTGGAAAGGAAAAGGGTTAATTTTATTCATCAATTTTAGCCATATTTGAGTCGACAGATAGCATGTGATCAGTCCAGAAATACAGACCTATAATCATAAATGTTTTAACTCTCCCTGCTGAAGGCAACCGGAGATGTAATGCCTAACGAGCAGTGCCTGTGCCTAATCCAGCAGGGAGAGGGTTAAAAGAGAGAACATGGCATGCATTTAAAGTAAATTACAAAAAAATAATTACAATTATATTTAATACAGTAGTATATTGTAGAATTTTCACATGGGTTAACACTAGGTTTGCAAATTCTGAAGTCTAAATAAGACTTGAAACAAAATTATGACAAATTCTACTTATATGAGAGTTAACCGCAAACTTCCTAGGTAATTTAATTGAAAATAAATATATAGAATAGAAATAAGCAGATTGGAGTACTCACATTATACATATTAGGAGCAGGGTTAGTGATCCTCTTGAGGGGAGCCTGTGCAATTGGATTGTGAAATACACTGGTGGTGTGTGCTTTATTGAAGTCTTTCTTAGCTCCTATTGTACTCTGCAAGAGGTAAATCCCTGGACCGGGAGCACTGGACATAGGAAACTTTGTACTTCTTTTTGACTGAAAAACAAACCACACACAAACATGATTAAAAATAAATAAAAAAGTGAAATAGAAATCGCATTGCTATTAAAATATTAAAATAACCAATGTCATAAAATTGTTGTATTAGTCATGGAAGTACAATACTTTTCTTTTTGCAACATAAATAATGAAATGTCCTTAGCTTAAATGCATTAAAAATAATATGTATATAATTAATGGATATACAACTAAAATTGTTACTATATAAATCATGATAGATATATTTTCTTGCCATAAATAATAAAAGTCATAGCTTAAATTTGTTAAAATGTGCAACAATAGTTGTGCAATATAAATGTGTATTTATAACAATAATAATATAATGAAAACGTACACAATATGACAATATACATGTATGCACCACTATGCAGGTTATTTTAAGAATATTCTCACCTTGGATGCAAACCCCCCTGTTCCCTTTTTTGAAAATGATGTGCTTATATTGTCTACTTTACAGTGCCTTATGTACGTCCCTGGTCCCGGCGCCTCAGTCTGAAACCAGAACAAACATAAATAATTACCTAAAAATGATGACGATGATAATGATAAATAATTAGGAGGAGGAGGAGGAAAGGGGAAATGGGAGATAAAAAGGAAAAGGAGAAGAGGCAGAGGAAGACAAGAAGGCAGAGGAGGAAGAAGATAAGGAAGAGAGGAAGAGGAAGAGAGGAGGATGAAGAAGAAGAAGAAGAAGAAGAAGAAGAGGAAGAAGAAGATGAGGAGGAGGACCTCTTAATTTATCTGTGTGGAAACATTCAAGATTAATTATTGTTGTTAGATTTGTACGAAAACTGTCAAGACAAATGCTTACTAAGTCCACATCTGCGTTGAATCTCTTGGACTTGCACATAAATCCCCGCTTGTCTGAGTTATCCGTGACAATGGTTTGAAACTTGGTTGGTATAGAGGCATTAGCAGCAACCACCCCATGACCTAGAAATAAAACAATTAAAACAATTAAATGTGGGCCAAACAATACAGTGAAGTGAATTATTTTTCATCCATACGTGACAATGTCTTGAGCATAGATCTCGCAACTATATATTTTACTATTGTAAGTTAAGAATACGAATCAATAACAACAATATGAATGAGCCATACTTGAAACCTAAAATATATCTATTATTATTTACGTAATTAAAATATAAAATATTACGACTAAAAGAAAATATTGCTATTCTAGAACAATTTGGTTCAAATTAAATCTGGAATAATCTTCTCCAACATTGATTCATAATTGCTCATATCTCCACTGCCATATAAGCATGTTTTGTCTAAATTAATTTAGCATGCTTGTTTCGTGTACCCTCATTTTATGTGTTAATGTTTTGTGTTGCCAATGTATTTTCACGTAATAACCTTTCGTAACCACTGGCACCAATAAAGCTACATCGTATCTAATTAAAAATATTAAAATAGTGAGACGTGTGGGTAAAGTAACTGGTTGTATAAAGTACTTGTGTACTTGAAACAAATGTATATATTTTCAAGTCAAACTTTGCTAGACAACTATGTACATCAACGATTTGTGATTGTATGTGTTTAAATATGATTAATTGAATTTGTAACCATGTGTCTTCGGATAATTTATGCTGATCTTGGCGAGTTACGCAAAATGTTGTATCTATCGAAAATAAATGTTTAGAATTGTTATGACATTAGTATACAGTTGACTCCCGTTTATCCAGATGGTTGCGTTCCCGGTAACGGTTAACTTAATTTACGGATGTCTCAAATTTAACAAAAGTTGCCACCATACTCTTCATTTAGTACAGTTACCATACCACACACAAATGATCCATGACATACAAAAAGTATATACAACATACACTGGTGTGTATTTGCATTTCCTTGATGTTACCTCAATCAAAATCCAATGTGACTGACACTGAATATTTACAACAGCTTTAATAATGTGCGATAAAATATCTGTTCTAGTAAAAATACTAGCCTGTCCCTCTATAGGTCTAATCTGTTTGACTGTGTAAAGCAATTATTAGGGACACTGAGTATTGGCCTGATGGAACGAATAGAGTTAACTCAATTAGTTCACTAATTAAGTTATGATTGGAACTAAATGAGACCTTGCATGTGATGTCAATCAATATGTCACACAGCATTGCGGGTGGCAAGACAATGAGATTTTCCGCCGTTGCTCACGTCATCACATTGTTTCTGCCACCCGACGATTGTTCCGTGTAAGGCCTCAATTATTTCCTCACTTTCCCTGTCAATAGTATTACCCCGAGTTGTTGTTTTTGCATACTGTGCAGACATAAATTTCTAATTGGTCAACATACAGAAGCTAATGGCGAAGGTAGCGAGATGCTCTATGCATTACCATCACCATGCCAAACAGGTGTTACTGTTAGAAATATGTAAACTATTGCAATATTTGATATGATATTTTCTGCACGAAAACTGTATACTTTGGTAGAACGAGCTGTTACCTAATTTACCTACAATCATTTATTGTGGGAACAAGCAATACTAACTGCCAGACATGTGTATGTATGAAATAAATACCTTTGTGAAGGTGACCAGAAGGAATCCGACTATGGATCCTTCTGACATAGTTTTCATCGATGACTTGAACACTGTCAGCCATGTCTAAACATTCTGCCGCATCACTATTTCCGACCAGAAATACCTACACACAATAGTGTTCCATTTATTTTCATAAATTCTAGGTCCTATCCTAGCTTAATACATACACATAACTTGAATATTCAGTCATTTGTTGTAATTGTATACACAGTCTTTACTAAAACATTTAGAAATTAGAGAATATATAAATTATGTAACTTTCGAACACGCGTATTAATTCGCATGGAAAAATCTTGGTTGCCGGGGACAGTTTTGGTAAGTTCCAAATATCAAGGGGTGTTTTACACAACATTATCGCAAGCTGTATTACATTTATGCGATATGCTATCATAAACCGTTATAAAATAATACAGTATTCATGTTTAAAAGCATCTTAGCCTAATATTAATGGAAAACACACTGCCTTATAAGTTACGGATTTGACGAGAAAGTGGACCTGACCACCCTATAATGGACTAATCTATTTTCACCAATCAATATTCTCGAGAGAAGACAGGTGCCCCTTTCTCAATTCTCATTGGTTTATCTCGATTAGCGCGCGTGATTATGAACAAAGTTTCCCGTAAAAATTATTATTTGGCTCTAGAACCTCGCAAGTGTTGTGTGTTATTTTAGTTCGGACAATTTCTTATCGTTTATCTTGCAAACTTTTAATCACTACTTTTAAACATGTTGTCAACTCATCAATCCAACGTCACTGTTGCAGTGAAAGATGCATCATCAAAACTGGGAATAATGAAGTTAAACGTAGAAAATGAGGTGAGTTACATTTTGACATTTGCCACGATTTGGCGCGAACTAAAGCGTCAAACAAAATAATATTATGAAATCGTGCATTTAGTAACTTATGTAATGTAATAACTTTATCTTGTAGTAATGAAATGTGCAAACTAGTTTCTTAATCGGTTAAAATAAGATTTGCATTTAATTTATAAAGTTTCCGAAACAGCTGATCAGCGGCTGATCTAGCAGACGGCACGCTCATTAATTTACAGACCTTGACACGTTTACATTGTTTTGAAAGATGCAGTTTATCGTGCTCTATCGTAACTAAATTAGTAAATATGTTATTAGATTTACAATTTAGTTATGTAATTACTTTTTGTTGTATTTCACAAGTTTGTTCATTGAACTTGCTTGCAAGTTGTTGGATTTGGCGCCACTTTTGAGAAGGATGCGTTCGACCTAGTCTTTGTTTTGAAAGTCTGAATTTTATTTTTGCAGGTTCCTACCACAGATTCTGGTTCACTATTACTGAAGAAACCCAAAGTTTTGGGTGAAAGTCAAAAACAGGTACTTTTTTTGGTTTATGCTCTGCATAATTCATTGTGACTTGTCTAATGTCATCCAGACCTTCTAAGACTTAGACGGATTTTTCTATGACAGTCTGACCTAACCCTTCGTTGTAACTTTTTATTTTTATAAAGTTATTTTATTTTATTCATCAATCTTCAATATTCCAGATAATTCCCATTAAGTTGGCAACAATTAATTTTAGAGCAGACCAAAAAGAAAACTGGCTGAATTTTTTCTACTTGTGTAACTTGAGCAATATAACCAGCTGATAACAATATTTTGCAGCACATTTTGTTTAATATATTAAATAAATTTAATATAAAGTTGGTGTTTCATGGAGACAATGGACTTTGAATTGCTAGAGGGCTGAAATAATTATCCTTTTTATCATGTTTATGATAATGAATCGATGATCATGACATCACATGAACAATTTATGCGTCATCGTGTAACATATGATCGTCTAAGATATATTAAAAAAAATATATTAACTGCTTTATTAGTTTGCTTTTCTAAAGCGATTTAATAAATACTTTGTTATAGATATAATTTTAGCTGCAGTTCTGTAGCTAGAAATTAAATGCTCCATTTACTATTTTACTATTTATTATGGCCACCCTCTAGTGGGCTACTATAATTATTATAATAAATAGTAAACAGTGCATTTTCTAGCTACAGCTAGCATATGGTAAGTGTTAAATTATTAAACGAATGTAGATATATTAAAATTTAATTTACTATGAAGTGCAATACTTTTACTGCACTGACAATATTTAGTATTTACCATTTTAAATATTTATTGTTCTCTTAAACTTTAATCAAAATGTTTCAATGCTATGTGTGACTGAAGGGTTTGAATGAACTAGTGGATGGAAATTTATAACCATATTTCTGCTATTTAAATGTAGAAGACTAATTTGTAGCAATCAAATAATTTTGCATCCAATTACCTTTTCTTAAATTAAGTAAAGATACTGTAATATGCTGTTATGGGCCAAGATATAATACTGGTCAGTAGAATAATATTGATTATTTTTATTTTGTTTATAATCGTGTTATCTGCCCCGTCCAAACAGGAAGTACTTCAATGGAGTTACCTCCCCTGTCATGGATAGGCATATTTATCAACAAATGAATTGTACCCAGGGACATTTGGGCTTAGGCTTACAAAATCGATCTAACAGAGCACGACCAACACTTTATAAATAGTTTCTTTTTCAATATCACTGAAGCATAAAGTCGATGTACAAATGCTGTTGGCTACTTGTAGATTTGTGAGTTCTACTACAGCCAATTGCGTAATGCCAGACAAGCATCATGACATACATTGATCATGTTGATACAAGTTTTTAAAAAGGTTATTAAGTGTCATCATGACATAGCTGGTAAGTGTACACTTCATAGGAATATTGTTATCATAGGCATTAGCATTATTATCAGTTTTTACTGAATTCTTGCCATGTTATTATCTAAGATTATTATTGATATTTAAAAGGCAATCAATTTATATACTGGAGGCTCCAGGACTAATGCGAGTGTAAATTAATAAATAATAGTTCTCATGTTTTCAAAATTCCTACAATACGGTATGCTATTTCTTTTTCAGAATATCATCACAATGTCTGATGAGGTGAGCAACATTTATTTTAATACCATCTTATTTTAGATTACCTTATCTCCTTGAATATACTGTTTCGTCATAATGCAGTTGACGAAACATGAACAATGGTTATTGGAAATTGTCCTTTCTAAATAATTTGTTTATTCATCATGTTCAAGACCGCAACATGTTCCATGATCACAAGTATCTGCTCTGTCACTTGCTGTTATTTGACCTCTCAGGGTTCCCAATTTACACTTGCCCACTCGCCTGGGCCATTTCTCCCAATTTATCCTTCAAATAGCCATGACAGAGGTTTTTGAAAAAATAATTAAATCATACTTTGTGATATATTCTCATGTTCATGAGCGTAAGGGAAATACTTTGATGCAAACCCCATAGAAATCTATTCACTAATAAGCGAGATATTCAATTTTGAACACTAACATT
>JAVCKZ010010236.1:0-20408 GCA_034780755.1 Lepetodrilus elevatus | reverse complement strand
ACACACACACACACACACACACACACACACACACACACACACACACACACGCACACGCACACGCACACACACACACAGAGAGAGAGAGAGAGATAGAGAGAGAAAGAAAGACACACACACACACACACACACACAGTACACTCGTACCAACACAACATTCAGCTTATATATACGCAATGCCCAACTCGTGTAATATAAGTACGCATATATTTATATTACAAATATCATCTTGCAGCTCGTATACAAATCGTCATCTTGCGTCTATATATAATACACGCTGTATTTGTATATGCTACACTTCTCAGCTCATCAGAGCCTGTTCTCTGATGCGGTACTTCGCATATTTCCTGTTAATTCAATCATTTCTTTCCCAAAGCATGTGAATACATGCTCAAATATTTACATTGAAATAATTAGCAACTACAAACAGCCTGGCATTCCCCAAACGTACTATTGGTGCCATTGAATCTGTTGCCATAGTTACAACTCACTCATACTTAATGGATCCAGAGAAGGAATTCCCCGGTGGCACTCGTCAGAACGCCAGGAAGCATGGCTGAGTACGACCTAGTTTCCAGACACTCGTATATCCCCTGATGATTTAGTTTACATAACAATATCATTATCTGTTGTTGGTTTTAGTTACAACGAATACTGTGTGTATTTACGAGCTCATCGCCATGTAACTATAGTAACTTTCTCTCTCTCTCTCTCTCTCTCTCTCTCTCACTCACTCTCTCTCTCACACACACACACACACACCACAAATAGATAGATAGATAGATGGAGAGAGGGAGAGAGAAAAAAGAGAGAGAGAGAGAGAGTCGGTTGTGAACATGACATGATCACATCATACTGAGTACTCTCTCCACTATATACGGGGTATCGTTTCTCTAAGCTCTCATATCTACTACGAGACTATAAGGACTCTCGTAACGATCTCTAATACATGGGGGTCGTGCACTTACGAGAGCGTTATGGTCTTATAATGGATATGAGAGCTTCAAGAAACGATACCCTGTACTCTGTCAGTATACTAAAGTACAGGGTATCATTTCTCGAAGCTCTCTTAGCCGCTAAAGGACCATAGCACTCTCTTTGCCGATAGCCAATACATTGCTAAGAGAGTGCTATGGCATGGTCCCTTAGCGGCTAAGAGAGCTTCGAGAAACGATACCCAGAAATGTGGGAAGGAGCCAGTACAAGCCAGCGACACCTAGACTCGTCCTTGTGTACACTGGTCCCATTGTCTGGGGATACTCGCGCCATTACCACTGCGGACGGTTCCCTAATTGGAATTCTAATGCACCATTCTTCTATTCCAATATCCCTGTGCCCTAGAGCATACACAATCCGCTAGAGCCACGTACGTCAAGTGCTTGATGCTTCTCTTGTAGGCTCATTCCTTGTTGTATAGCTCATGTCTACACCACGGCAGTAGTTGTACCACTGTAACAGGGGGTTTATGTGTCCATTCCTATACTGTTTGTATTCCCTGGTACTGGCCTGGTCTTTGCCATTACATATTAATTATTAAATAGGCCAATACCTATATTTAATATGGGTATAGGTCAATATGGACATTATTTACACTGTTTTGCCTGGTTTATTTTTCTCTAAAATATTCCTAATTTTGCCATACGTTGTGTGCAAACATGTAAAAATAAAACATTACCTTGAATTATTATTGCATTGAACTAGTGGTCAAACATATAGTTCTCAGGATATTTACGTAAGCAGTTAAACTTCCGTCGTAAGGCCTGTGAAGATATAACTATTAGTAATATATTTTCTATACCTACATGCATGTCACACTACAGTCACCATCTATCATATTAATTTTTAAGTTTTGAAATTCAACACTTTTGAATCGAATCTTTAGCATTATGCTATTTTAGTAAATCTGTTATCTATTGCCTCAGGTTTTCAATAAGAACTATACCTTCAAAATAAACCAACATCTCATGATCATGATAAGGCTATTGGTATTTTTTGCTAGAAGTGAACATATTGCTAAACAATCGTAGCAACTTTTCGACATTCCGGATCATAGATATGCGATATCTGTGGATACGCATATCTGTGAATGTCGATTGGTTGATGCGAATGGCTGCTAAAAGTATAACCGGAACCTGCCTTCAAGTTTGGTATTTGTCTGAGGAAGGACTTCTCCTTGATGAGGAACAAGCTGTGTTGTACAGGCTTCAGTGGAAGCAATCGTTAGTCAACTCCGCACCGATCTCGCCTCTAATTTAGCTGAATTGATGTGGCGAACTAATGGGCTTATGTGATGGCGCTAGCCTTTCATTGCGTCCAGGCCATCAGCAAACATCAATTCCTCTTACATAACGGAGCAGACGTAGAAAGTGTGCGTTGCACTTATTAGTTTTAGTTTCGTATGCTGAAACCACGCAGTGAGGTCTTGGATCAAATTCTGGATGTAATGAAACATTATTTCATAGCCTACTGAGCACCATCCTGCCTAGACCACGTGCTCCAACAGGCCACGTGCTCGAACTCGCTGATTCGATCCGACGGAGTCATCCGCACCCGCACCTAGGGGAGAGCAGTGAGCACTAAATATTAGCAAACATTATGCCTATATTATACAGTCATATGATATTTAGATAGGCCAATCTATATACTTTACGTATTAACATTTCGGTGTATTAAATATTTCACAAATTATCAAATACGATACATTCTATAAAAAAGCAGCTCACCTTAGATTCCGTTATCGTTGTAACTATTAAAATGTTAAACCCTATAGAATGTAGTTGTCTTCCTAAATGTAATTAACCAGAATGAATGTGCTCGAGGTACAGCCGAACGAATCTGTAACATAATACATGGCACTGTATTGCGCATAAATAACTGGATTGACATTCGACATGCATAACGTTCCTGCCATTGAACTGCCGAATCGGCTTCATCAAATGTAAGGTCCATGTCATGTGATGATTGTCCTCCTTCGGTTGTTGTTACATTATTGTGTACAACATATCACTGCATTTTCACCTAAGTTGTAATAACTTGTAACCTATCCATTTCATCTCGAATAAAATATGTTTAAACTAAAACCACTGCATTAACGCTGTATTGATAGATTACTGAACTAAATCACGATTGGTTATTTCGTCCCAAATTCGAATTATATGGTTTCATTATATTTAGCATCTAGTATTGAGTTATTGCCAATATTGACAATTCAGTATTTACTTAGCATCAATACAGAACTTAGGACAACAATTGAAAATCAAATGAACTCTTAATTAACGCATCTGTAATCATCTGAAATAGATTTACAATGCGAAAACAATTACCATTACTGTGTGTGTATTGTAGGTGTTGCCTTTGCAAGCAACTGTTTATAAATCATTGGGCTGTTTAAGAGCAGATCGATATCACTGATGCATTGTGCTCTCGACCCTAAACAGTCGGGTGGATAGCTACTCGATGGTAGAGCCGAGTGACATACATAACTGTAATGCAGATCAGTACGACTCATTGATGCGAGCGGTGCCAGCGATCTTTTCATTGCCCACGAACGGCCACCATTGGTGCCGTAAATTACGTTGGATATGTTGTCAATGTGAAACCATATAGCCTCTCCGGTAGTCTCCCCGAACAACATGCTTCCTTCATACAGCGGAATAACCTCAAGCTTGCTTTCTGAATGGCAGAGAGGCGACAAATGAGCTTTCATTGGACTACGTGAGTCAGAGTGAAGGCAGCATCATTGGAAGACTTTGGCTGAATTGTGTTATGAACGTGTGTGGTTTTCTTCTCGTTCGGTAGATGTGACGAACAGTGAACGCCGTGACAATGATGGAGCGATTTAAACAGTGGATGGGGGTCTCGCGAGAGTCCAGCCCCACCCGCGCATCGCAGTCCCAAGCCACGTCCAGTCAGACCGTTCCCGTCGTGCAAAATGCAAAGCCGGTCAGGTAAGATATCTTCACGAGCGTCCATTTCGGGAGACTCACGAATGTTGTCGTGTTGCTTTTGACACTCTTGCTAGCTTAACTGCACCACTCCGTCGATATCATCCACACTGCCTGTGATGTCCACAACCTCCACAACCAATCTCACTTCAGTGGTTCTTCACAACCCCACTGATCAATAATTAATAACGTGTCTTTTCAATGACATAGATTTGCACACTTTTAGAGGTCTTTCATTTTTTCAGCATGACATTTCCAACATAATGTCCAGAATGCGACCACTTCAAACGTCGTTATTGTGCACCGAGTTCACCATCCTGCTACAAAACCGCAACGCTGCGAGTTGTACGGTATGCTTCACCCTTCACTTTCTGCTTGCCAATGTCTTAATATCTCACCGCACTTCGTTAGTCCGATGGTTACCCTGTACGCGTAGATGTCCTTACATTGATGTAGTGTTGCACATGTCTCTGCACCTGTAACATTGGATTACAGTTTACAATTTGGCTGGGATTTCGGATCCATGTACGTGTAGATGTCCTTACATTGATGCTGCACACGTCTCTGCACCTGTAACATTGGATTACAGTTTACAATTTTGCTGGGATTTCGGATCCATGCTCTCTTCACTGTATGGATCATGTTTCTGAATATGTAATACATTTCTTTCGGAATCACAAGCATCCCTGAGAGTCCATAGAAACACTGTGTAATTACCCGTGCCTTGCTTTTGTACGCACCTCTGCACCTGTGTGCTTGAAGTATAATTAGGTTTGCGCTTGGAATTCGGATCCATACTCTCTTCACGGTATAGATCCTGTTTCTGTCGTAAACGTGTTCTTCAAGAGTCACTTCCGAGTTCTACTGAGGCGACAGTGTAATATGAAGGAGATTCTACTAATGTCCTGTATCTGTGGCCTAGCTGTGGTTTAGTTGTGGCCTAGCTGTGGTTTAGTAATGGCCTAGCTGTGGTGTTGCTGCAGCCTAGCTGTGGTTTAGTTGTGGCCTAGCTGTGGTGTTGCTGCAGCCTAGCTGTGGTTTAGTTGTGGCCTAGCTGTGGTTTAGTTGTGGCCTATAGTTGTGGCCTAGCTGTGGTTTAGTTGTGGCCTAGCTGTGGTTTAGTAATGGCCTAGCTGTGGTGTTGCTGCAGCCTAAGATGGTTCTTGTCACCCTGCACTACCATATGTGCATGCTATATGTAATCACTGGTACATGTAATAGAATGTGTACGAGCAATTCTAATTTTCAATAGAAAATCAAGCATGTGATGACATTAGAGTATCATGATCACACGAATCACAGCCTCTTGTGTGCACAGTTCACCACCACTCATGATTGGACGTAATTTAAGCCTCACTTTTATTTTGTTGTTCTAGGTGCTCTTATAAATGTTCATTGTGTAACTACACCATGGTGATACTAATTCTACCTTTAGAAAATAGCATAGAATGTTATGTAGTCGTAATGGCGAGTATTTCGAGGATGAGAAAAAGATAGAAGGCTCGTGTATGCTATTTACTAATTATATTTAAGATTTTAAAAAATAAAAGATTTCTGCTAGTAATGCTCATGATTTCCCAAAGGTTTACAATATTAATAATGCCAAGAAGTTTGCTTTCACTTCCTACCATTGGTCACCATTGCTTGTCATCTTGCACTGTTAGTGTTTATGCACTCCATCTGTGTGTATTGTGGTGATATAGTATATTTGCTGATTGCGCTATCCCAATCTAATTGAAATAAGATCTCGTTTTGCTCCTTGAACATTTTGATATTCTTTAGAAGCGGAAGTCCAAATACCTGAGAGTCAGTTTATAAATCATAATAATAATAATAAGTAATTTGTATAGCGTCTAGGATCTAGACTAGAGCTCTACTCAATGGCGCTGAGTTTCGGATCTGATTTGAATGAGCTTGTCGCTATCTTCTAGGTAATACAACACCAGTTCTACATATCATACTATAAGCTGTAAGTTTATCATTTTTGGAAACATGAACTCAAAAACTTAATATAGTGTTATAGATTTTTGTTACTAGAAACTGCACTTTAAGTATGGCTTAGTCTCTAGGCGAGGTAATAAAATATCCAGTGTTTACCATTATCAATGCCAGTCATTTTCTGGCTTGGGGGCAGACTAATACATCGATTACAAACCTGGAGTTATTATTTCGTCCATGGCGGGATCTGGGACCCCTTTCACGAAGGTCTCGTATGCATTACGAGACCGTAACTCTCTCGTAAGTGGTTTCGATTGCTATTGTATCAGACCACCCACGAGTGGGTTCATTCTCGAACCACAGCGGTACTAATTCCCTTCATCGCTCACTCCATGTAATGTTGTACACAGGAAGTGAGCCATGAACAGAATTAAGTAGGCCTACCCCTGTGTTGCGAGGATGGAGTGGGTTACGATATCGTAGTAAGACGAGTTTCATGAAAAAAATGCTACCCTGTGAGGAAAGGTTTTACATCAGGCGGATATTGGTATACAACATATGCATACTTTGAATATGGTTATAATTCTTTGTATATCGGTACTAACAATTGTTATCGGGTCTTATTGTAAAAAAGACCCACCCAACTAAAGTATTACGGGTTATCATCCCACCATAAATATATCGCCACGATTTAGTTTAAACACTGATAGAAAATGTAAAACGACCAACGCATGGTTAAAATACTAAAATGCAGGTGTAGTGTTTTGAAAGGTCCTTGAACTACGGAGCGATATGCATAAATGCTGATTTTATCGCGCGTTACTATTGGATTTTCCAACGCATATAACACAGACCCTGTATCAATTTGCCATTAACGTTGGACTATTCAGAAAGATTGCCTTGCAGCTAAATGCAGCTATCAATTGGACAATGTGTAACGTATAAAACAGCCGGAGACTGCTATTTCGGGCTGATAAATTCTGTATCTGTATCCTCCCTTCTCGTCGGCATCGACACAACAATCGCATAGAGATATACATCACATCACGTCATCAGTCGGTTCTAGCCGCGCTATCCTGTATCCTAGATCACTATCTCTAGATGATGGCGCCGATATCAACAGCTTATAGGACCCATTATCAATACAGAAGGCCTACGTGAGACAATGGTGCCCACTATTACAAGGTCGCTTTACACGGCTTTGAGACTGACCACCCAAGGCAACCGTTTTCAACAATGCCATAGATCTACATAATCGGTAATGTCAGGATGGCATCGATTATTGGTATCTGATCAGAATCAAGGTAATCGTCCAGGTGGCCTGTCCAATGCTGCTTTGACACAATACAACATCGGTGTCATCGAGGACATATATAGGGTTTTGCCTATAGGTACAAAGAGGTCCAGTGTACTTGCTTATACCGTACTTCCGGCAATTCAGGCAGCTGTACGCTGCATTGGGGAGTTTAAACTGCCAACAAGTTCTTGGTGATGGTGGTAGTAGTAGTAGGCCTATATAATGATATAGTGAGGACCAACCTGGTCCCGTGATTACCAAACTTTTCTGAGTACGATTTCATGCTCATCATATAAAATCTGAACACTGATCATGAAATCGTACTAAAAATGTTTCATAGTCTCGGGGCCAGGGCCCGTATTCTCGAAACTTCGTAAGTCCTAAGAAGTTCGTAAGTACTAAGAATCTGCCTAACTGGTTTTCTGCTCATGTTAAGATTTGAAGAGATCCTGTCTCACGAAGAAGTTCTTAGCTAACAAGTTTCGAAAATACGGGCCCTGGTTACGATGGAAACGTAGCGACCGTTCACGTAGAGACAATAGTTGAACATCTTCAATAGTAGGCTGTTTACCACATTTAAATTGACCATATTTCAACAGAATAAATAGGATGCTACGGGGCTCGATTCCTACAGTAGATCTAAGTGTAGGCCAAAGGTTCCAGGTTCAAATCCAGCCCCGGAGGCCCGGTGAATGTTCGCGAAAGTTAACTTTCTGACGCGATAGTGATAGGATGCACTGTAGAGATGCAATGCAGTTATCATCCCTTGTCTTGTCAGTACCAGCCGATGCTGGCAAGTTTACTGCAACATTCAGCGCTTTTCGTGTTTCCTCCTGCCCTAAACTGACAAGTGAAAGCTACTCTAAACCCCAATAAAAATAACCACAGCAATTCCTACGACCAACAACGTATACTAGTAGCCTGTATACGTATGTCCTCCTCTATATCACGGTATACAATGGTAATCTGAACTCCAACTTATAGCGTATTACATAGGCTATGGCTGGGGTTAGGTTACCTTAGCATTGCGACGTTTATATACTCTTGAGAGATTGCAACTGATTAGCATCCACCCACTACCTAGAACGTCCTTGATGCGAGAGTCGCTGAATCGCAATTGACGCCATCATGGTCGATCAGAGACACGGCAGCAGCAATAGGCCACACTCCTGCAGACCGCTATAAAGTAGGCTTGTATTCCCTACGGTGTGATCGCCGTCCTCGCCTCGGACACGTGCACAGGTCCTGTCACACTTTCTGGCGTTAATGGTGGCCACGTCAGGGCGATGCAGACATTTAATGACCTCGATGTTTCACGTGTTACGTCGCCATCATCGACACGCATTTCGTAATATATTCTCAGTCATCAAGTGCTATGCTGTGAATTAAATATGGATCTATTCCAACAAGTATATATAATTATAATTATGTTGTATATTTCGGTTATTATCCGGAGTGTACTACATTTTCCAGAACACATCGCATCCAATCAAATCGCTAGAATTATCGCATATTTTGGACAAACACTTATATTTTGTATATTTCGGTGACTATCTTTAAAATTAATTTTGTTATAACGATTAATTTATTAAATTCTCCATTAATAAGCATAATGCACAACCTCTTTGTTAAATCTAGTTTTACATTACCCTGTATTTTGACTACATAGTATACATTTATTCATGTTTTCCCAACCTCTCACATTCTTGAAAAAATAGCAGTCTGCACTATTAAATCTAACCCTATGACATGCTTTCAGGGCCATCTAATAAAATATAATAGCAAACGCTTAGATGATTTGTTTCGGGGTTAATTAAATCGAAATTTCTTCCTTTTTTTATATAAGATACAAATGTAGCACTAAGAATAATGATTACCTTTACTTTACTTTAACTTTACTATACAGCTATAACTGATTGGCATTTTCTAGTTCCCGAAGAAACAAAATTCTGGATTACATTCTGGAAAGTGTTATTTCGTTGCCGTTTAGATTAACATCTACGGCCTCGGAGTTTATACCCTTCGTAATTATCTGTCTGGACTCCAGCCCAAATTTGCTCTCTTTAGAACTATCAGCAAGTAAATAAGTGGATTGAAAAATCTCATGCAGTGTATACGTATTTTGTACTATTGTCATGAACTCCATGCAACGGAAAACCTTTTAGCAAATCCCTGTCCGCGATTACCATGTTATTCTTTTGTATTGTTATATTTATGAATAAGGCTCCGTTCTAGTCTGGTCTGCGGAGAATATGGGCTATGCTTGCGGAATGCGGATATGTAGGCCTACATATATGTCGAGCTTGGATACACCAATGGACACGTATGTCGAGCTTGGATACGACAATGGACACGTATGCCGAGCTTGGATACGACAATGGACACGTATTCGAGCTTAGATACAATGGACACCTATGTCGAGCTTGGATACGACAATGGACAATGGACACCTATGTCGAGCTTGGATACGACAATGGACACGTATTCGAGCTTAGATACGATGGACACCTGTGTCGAGCTTGGATAAGACAATGACACGTATGTTGAGCCTGGATACGACAATGGACATGCCTGTCGAGTTTGGATACGACGGCGGAGGAATCGTATGTCGAGATTTGACACGACGGCCGACCCGTGTGTCGAGCATGGGATACAAATGTTCTATGGCCAATCTTGAATTTATTTAGCGGCCATAAAAGCGTATTACTTTGGGAAACTGTGGTCTGGCGCTATTTATAACGGGGTCGAATAAAACGAACACAATAAATACGTGGATTAATTGCTCTCAAGATCTATACCACCGCTGTAGGCTAGAGTAATACCGGCCTGACACATTGACTTGGAAACGACCTAGATCAGATATTGCCGAACACACGATGACCTTTTATTAATCACGTACAAATATCACGCAATGTTTTGATAAACTTTAGCTTTAGCTTCGTCGCCTGTATCTGCATACATCCGGGCCCTGCCATGTTGACAGTAGGAGAATAGTTCTGGACATCTGCATGAAGCATCACGTTGTCTGATGGCCGAGTTCACGACGTATCGACACAAGCGTTGATGATCTGGACCCGGTTGTATCAACCGCTAATGATTCATTAACGTACAATTAAGCCTATATTAAGAGCGTTAATATTGTGAGCTGCAACCGGGTCCTCTGCTTCACGGAAGAATCGTTATATATACACAGTCATATCGTAGTCACGGTATAAATCTGGCTGAACGTCTAGTCCTTATGAACGACGTTTCATGGCAATATTTCGATTCTTAATGATTTTTTTAAATCAAGTAGACATTTTTCAAAAAATGTCAATAATCATTACAAATCGAAACGATTGCTATGAAACGCCGTTCGCAAGGACTAGGTGAACATCATGCTTTTACTTTAGGAGGCCATGGCGTAAACTTCAAATCATGGCCATCGGACATCCGGTACGACACTTTCGCGAAGCGAAGGCCTGTGTTATAAATACTCCTCGGTACTCCTCGTAATTAGCCCTGGCCAGTCTGATTAGCCTAGGTCTGGTATAGACACCACGGACTGCCAGATGACCTACTGCAGATCTTGTGTAGATAAATCTATACTTCTGTTGACGTGCCTAGGCCTACTTGCTCTAACCAGACCGAGGTCTATCTTGAGAAGTTCCGGCGTGCAGGTATACTCATTACAAAGCCTGTCTAGTGTCCTGACCTCGACATCTGCGACACAGTTAATGACATACAAATTTTTAATGATAATGTTCCGACTCGTAGACAAGTAATGATATTAATTTCTTAGTAGGTCTATGGTTCAGCGAAATGTCGGCAATATTTTTTTATTTTTTTTAAATATAGGAAAACTTACGGGATCCAAGAACAGCCAACTTAATGGATATTATATCTGATCATGTCTCCCGAACATGTCGACAATATCGCCAAATATATGTTACGTTAAAGAAACTAAACAAGGATGTATTTTCTTTTAAACAATATTAATTTTAATACTTCTGAGATTTACGAACAGCCAACTTAATGGCTAACTGAAAATGTCCCCTGACTTCATATTGAATAGCAGGACGACACGTTCAAAAGCTTATACAATAGCGTCCAGTGTATAGTTTCTCGAAGCTCTCATATCTACTACGAGGCAATGGTAAGGACATGATTGTTAGTCTATATGCATGTATTTAGTAAATAACTGGATAAGAGAGCTTCGAGGAACGATACCCATCGTGTCATCCGCTACCAACAGCTCGTATAATTTCACTAGACTGCCTTTACTTCACTAACTGTGGAATGAATACAATGAGTGGATCACCTTGTGAGGCGGATGACGGACCATCTATTGGAGAGAAACCTTTATGTAGTCACCGAGGTACCAGATAGCACTACCGTGATGCAGCTTATACAGTGAATATAGAGCTGCATGGAGAAGCACTGGGTGCCGTTTCACAGACCCTCATGTCGACTACATTATAGCATTCTCATAAGTGTCCATCATCCTAGGTATCGTTCCACAAAGCTCTCTTAGCCGCTAAGGGACCATAGCACTCTCTTAGCAATGTATTAGCTATCGGCAAAGAGAGAGCTATGATCTCTTAGCGGTAAGATAGGTCTGTGAAACGATACCCTGTCTCTTTAAGTTAATCAAAGTAAAATACTAGTAGTTGTAAATACGAGAGCTTCGTGAAACTACACCCTGTCTTTCATACACACAAGTATTAGAGAAATGATTTTACGAACGTTTTACTGTCATGTATACTTGGTTGGCCTATTCCATCGGCAACGTATACAGTATGCATAGAACTGGTGTACTCAAACTGATAATTGGTGTGTTGATCAACAGTAGATATATCGCTTAACATTAGATTGGGCAGTGCTCTATACCCAAGCAGACGAGTAACCTATATGCGTATACGGTGTAACTGCTTGATTAGGTAGTAAAATGACAGTAATATAGTATGATGCATAGGCCTATAATATAAAATAAAGATACATTTTATCAGAATAAAATGAATAACTAATATGCTACAGAGGAAGTTCACAAACATGACTGTTGTTATTATATGCTGTGCTGAATCTATTAGAAATAGCATTGTTAGATATGTGTAGGCCCCTACCAATGTAACCAGTGTGCTTCAAGACTCCGCTACATAGGCCCTGTCTAAAATTAATAGAAGAATACACAGCTACATGCCTGATGCTTTCATATAGTTTAGTGTTACGTTTCCTTCTTCAGAAAAATGTATTCTTTTACTCGCAGAAAGGTCGACCAAACAGAAGTCAAGACAGCGGAGATGTCGTCGACGGCGCATCTTTCGACGCCCACCAGAAGTCGGTCAAGGTCGAAGTTGCCAAATAAGCATCCGGGACGTCAGCCTCAGGGCGGCGGAAGTCGGACATTAATATTAGCTCGGTCATCTGATGATGACGGCTTCCTGCCCAGAGAACACCAGAATCCAGAGTAAGTATTTATATAAATAGCAGTTTAAGTCTTGGAGCCATTGTATTGTACGTATACCCAGCGATATCGACAGAGTTGTGGGCCCATAGGGCCTACTTCCGGTTAGCGTTGTATGTATCTCTAGCGGTACTAATGCTATTGAGAACAATTTGGAAGCTTCGTCCATTAAACGTTCAGCCGTCGTGATAACTGAGATGAACTGTTGAAAGGGTGCGTGAGATTGTATTATTACGGTCTAGAGAGAAGAGAGAGAAGAGAGAGAGATAGTGAGAGAGAGAGAGGGGGAGGAGAGAGGGGAGAGAGAGAGAGAGACAGAAAGAGAGAGAGAAGAGAGATAGAGAGAGAGAGAGAGAGAGAGAGAGAGAGAGGGAGGAGGGGATGGAGAGGATAGAATAGAGGGGGAGGTATTAGGGTTTATACGTACATGTCAAAGATGGATAAAGAAAGAAAGAGATGGATAAAGAAGGAAAGAAAGAGATTGAAACCTTCAAACGTTAACGAGTACGGTTATTCCAGAAAGCTATGAATAATCTGTCCCAATATCAAGTTAACACCAAATATTCATGAATACAAACTGATTTCTGGTGTGGCGGAAGTTACCGCAATCATGTGTATGAGCTGCACTTCGATATCCAGGTTTACCATAGATACCTCTGAAATAACCGTATCATTGAAAGTCCTATAATGGAATGGATGTTTGTCAATCACGATCAACAATTATAATACACAATTAGGGGAAGCAACTGCAGCTCAAAGGAGGGATGGAACTAAGGTGGTGGGGCTAGTGTTGAAGGCATTGTCATGAATAGGGCCTACTAAGTTACCACCTTTCACGTTGTTGGTAAATGCCAGAAGCAAATACTATTAGGTCTATACCCATGGATGCACTTCCACATATAGGCCTACAGTTCATACATGCATTTTTTCTATACATCCATTTCTACTGGATGGGTATATATGTAAGGCGATATATCTGGTCATTAATATGCATGAGATATTTGAAGTTCAGCACGTTCACCATCTTGGGAGAAGGGCCATATTTGGTACTCAAAACAGAGAATACTAGAATAGTAAGCGTTCGTGAACGCCAACGTCATCAGCCGTGGGTTCTGAGATCTTACTGAAACACATGGCTTTAATTGATGGCCATTATATACCGGTAGATCTCAAAAGCAAAAATGGCCTATAAGCAGTACCGTTGCAACTGTACAGCTTATTATGTACAGTATAGTAGTATTACTACGTGTTTAGTGCTTAATCAATACGTTGCTATAGTGGGTGTCGTTTTCTGATTATTATTATTATTTTTTAAATAATTAACGTAAATTATTTTGTTATCGAGATCATATTATAAATAGAGCAACAACAAAAATTACGACACCTAAATAATTTCTGAAGTGTGCCATGCTTACGGTACTTTCTGGAGATTGTTTAAAAAAAAAGAAAAGCTATTAAAGTTACGAAATCACATTTCTACCAATATATTTCACTCAGTATTTGATTAATATACAATGTATATGTGAAGATCATATCAATCTGTTGCTATGGTAACATTAGAAGTCGCTGGCTGCGTTTCAATTATACATGTGAATTTGCTGATAGGTTTCAATGTAAAAGTCAAGCTAATAAAAAAAGTATCACAATCAGTTCCATCTATAAAAGAGACGAGAAGCAACTCAAGAAAAGCATTGCTTGCACTTTTGGGAAAACTGGTCAGGTTTTTGTATAGTAAGAATATGACGAGACTTTAGGAACGCTACAGGGTGCACAAGGTTTTGGATACGTTCAGAATGAGTCGAAGTCGGCGACGATATTCCAATCTAGCCGACTTTAGGACTTTACCGTCAACACAGACAAGGTAAATAGTAATTAATACGAGTACAGCTCGTATGTATATCTACAGTAAGCCACAGCGTTAGATCGTCAGATCACATATATACTCGACACTATTAATTAGTAACATTTTTGGACGTCTAAATTCAACTTTATATTAGTTTTACAACGAAAAATGTCCAAGCGTCCACAGGATCCAGGTATTCTTCAAAAACTTGCGGACACATTGGAAGAAGAATGGCGCCAGATTCATCAAGGCCGAATTCCGAAATTTGGTAGATACTACTAGATAGCCTCCCCAACAAAGTAGATGTCGGCTTCAATATTATTGTTTTTATGTTATAATTGAAAATAATGAAACATTATGTTTTGCGTTGTTTGGAATAACCACTATAGTACATAGGCCTACATAGGTCTAAAAGGTAAACACTTTTAAACAAAACATGTTCTTGCCTTACAATCATGTTCTATGGTTAATACTATTTATGATGTATGCAAGTTAGTTAATCGATCTATTAATTTAATTTAATTTAAAGTTACTTAATCGATCTCCCGAAACGTAGACTATGATATAATATAGAGCTAGCACATGTGTGCAAGCCATAATGTGTGTTAATAGAAATCTTGAAAGTGGCGTTAAACCCCAAATCAACCAACCAACTAACAACGTGCAAGAATATGCGGTTCAAATCATGGCAAATTGAATTAAATTATTTCGGTTTGTATGGAGGTTCACATCTAAATCTAAGCCAAATTAATAAATGACTTGAAAGTTCAGAAACGTATAATTTGGTCATGTCACGTGACTCGTGGAAGTTTGTTCTCGCGAGATTTCACGCAGAAAGTACTGCCATGTTTTGTTTTGTTTATTTTGTTTTTGTTTCATTTTTAAAAACATGTAGATTCATATATACGCATCGAAGTTGTCATGATTGGACTACAATATACATTAATAATTGGCCTTGAAAAGTCATGAACGGTGACAGGTATGCATGCATAATCACCAAAGGCATCTAGATTCAGCTTAGATTTTCTATCGGCGTTGCCGTATCGACAATCTGTGCGGCGGTGATGAATGCTTGTTTTACGTCCATATGGAAGAATATTATGCCAATAAACCAATTAATATGTCAAATTAAATTGATTATCTGGAACTAAATCTTAAAATGCAAAGGAATATTGATACATATATGGGCGTGTGTATAAATGAAAGTTCTAATCTTGTCAAGCCTTGAATCAAGGTAAATCGCGACGTAAACAGTAGCAAAGGGGAAATAACTCGTGTTGCATTGTGTCAAAGAACATGTCGCCAGAACATCGACACAAATATTTGCACACATGCAAACATGGGTTTGCACCTAAATATATATATGGTCAGTTGCTACTGATTATTGTAATGACAGGTGACATTTTTGTAATATGACCAAGGAACAGTATCCAAAGTGTATCCTACCGTAATTCTAGACAACGTTGCATCGTCACTATCGCTCTACTAGTACTAGTACTCATATGAGCTGAATGCATATATGGTGCCATAGACGTCTAAATTCTGGACTACCGTAATTCATGTTCGTTTCCAAGTTTTGTTCAACTTTGTGTCAAAACCAAGGACAATTTTATTACAAAAATGTTTTCGCTTCAGTATCCAATCAATATTTGCCAGTGATAGGTGGACATGAATCTTAAACAGGACCAAAACCGAAAAGCAACTGAAGTCCCAGGACTTTACTCTAAAAGGCATACTTTACTTTAAATAAACATTAAAACAAGCACTTTACATAAGCATAGAACACTTTAGACAAAGTTGCAGACAAAGTTGAAGACAATGTTGCTTACTGTAGTCTCCTAGCTGCGCTTCCGTATCTATATTTGTGCCTTAAATTACTATGTTTAAATTTTTTTTCTAGTGGTTATTTGAATGTTCACTTTCACATCCATCGATTCGCAATACTGCATATATGTATTTTCCCAAATGGGCTACTCTTTCTTTTATTTCCAAGTCGTGATATTAGTGAATGAATCTCGAAAATGACCAAACCCAATTTAAATTTTAAAAATAAAATAAAATAGAAGAGACTTTCTGTTGAACCAACTCTTCAAATGCCATCTTGTCAACAGAACTCGTAAACAAATTTAACAAGTGTTCGTTTGAGGCACCCTAATAATATGCAAATGAGGAGTCGAAGATATATCATGTGACAATCTCTTTAAAATTGTATGCCTTTAAATGTTTAATTTCTGATATCTGTGCATTTAATTTCAATGAGATATCTGATCATATAACTTATACGGTAATGAGAGTTACTCCCATTAAATTAAATAAATTACAGAAATTGAGAAATAGCTGGTTGATAACATCACTCGGTTAGACAAATCAAATCTAAATTTATTTTCAGGTTAAAACAACTATTTTACCATTAAATACATCAACTACCGGTAGCTGTCGTATTATGCCATTAACTCTGTTCATTCTGGAGGCAACTGGAGATGCCCTAAAGAGCTGTGTCTGTCTAATCCAGCAGAGAGAGGGTTAAGAAAAACTGCCAAGCAAACACTCTGCCATAATGACTTGAGATTTTAACTATGTATGGTTTTAGTCATCGATCATATTGCCTAAATGTCACTAGTTTGTGGGCTTGTCCCGAATTACAAAAACTCGGAAATCAATATTTTCCTGTCAGATATTTTTGCCAAGTGGAAGAATGACCAATTTCTACTTGTATTTTCTTTTGCTTGAGAACATCGCATGAGCATGATGAAGAGATGTAGATTGAGCGTGCACTAAAAACTACCAAACCAGCACATTAATACAAGAATTTGCGTAGGACCACTTGTCTATTGGGTTCATGGCTGTATTGTTTCTGTGCGAGGTTGTGGACTATTGCTAGAGCTTCTGTTATTCTCATTTGCCTTCAAGTGTATTGGAAAATATTTTTTTATCCAGTACGAAAAAATACTTGATTTTTTCTCCGTAAATTTCAAACAAGAAATTGATGCATCATTTACCTGCAACCAATATTTTCTGAGGTTTTCATGGAAAAAGTTACAATCAATACGTTAGCTAATTTTGTTGACAGTCTTCCTGCTGGATTAGGGGTTAGTGTATCACAGGTGGTTAAACATCAGACTACAAAAAACAGAAAGTTTGAGTTCCAATCAAGTCCAGGGGTTTGTATTTGACTTGTATGGTAAACCATAGATTTCAATAATTTAGAAAATGTATACATTGCTAGTATTGGTTTTGTAATATGATGAATATTTCTTGCACATGTTGTCAATGGACTAGACTACTATTACTGCTATTGTAATCAGCTGGTAATGTATTTAATAGCGCTGAAATATTTAAAGGACTCGTACACATAGGTGATTTACCTATGCCCATTTTTATTATTGGTCATATGTCATATGTCATAGAGCAATATTCGCAAGAAAACGTGCTTTCAGGCATGAAATGTCACGCAAACCAATCAAAATACGCCATTTTACTTGACGGATGTAAACAATCGTTTGTTTTGAAAATGGCGATGACTTCTCATCTGTATAGGTTTCCTGAACATGACATCACTTGGATGACATCACATGTCATAATATTGCATTGTCCTGTTAAAGGCATAATATCACAGATATGTATGGTTGTTTTGGACTAGTTCTTAGCTACAACTGTAAAATAGATTCACTTGACATACATAAAATCATGTTTGTACTTCCAAATACCTTTCCACCGCTGTTTGGTAGACATATATCTAGTGCAACCCCATGTAGTCTAATGATAGAGAACCTGAATATGTTTGTGTTGTTATTTGCTTAATTATGTATATGCAAGGGGACATACCGTAACTCAGTGGTACGACTTAAACATATAATACACACAGGTAACGTTTTTTCGCAATTCCTTCAGAGTTCAGTTGATGCTTTAAAGACAAGATAAATAGCGGAACGTTCCCTATATTCATATAAAACATTCATATTTTGATAATTATTGAATACTGGGGAATAAGTACATCAGTAAATAACAACTCTTGGGTGGATAAATCAAGCGTAATTACCGGTAGTCTCAGATCGAAATTTGTTTGTCCCATTATACAGGTCAGTCAACTGTGATTATGCCTTTAACCTACCAATATATGAAAATAAACAATATGACTGCCCGGAAATGAGCTTATTCATCGATAACAGGTAATTTTGAAGGAAATCAATCACTGTATGTGGTATAGGATCTTTAGGTTTGAAGTTTGTGTATGAGTCACTTTAAAATTGTGTTATTGATACCAGCCATACATGACATACAGATTTATGTGATTGCATAAATATAGTTTTTATTTACTTGTTATGAACCTCCGTAAAGGCAATATTAGTATAGGAAGGAAACAACAAATCATTCACTAACAACTTAGGAACCAGCATAATGTTAGACCAGTAAGTATAACCTAGTGTTTTCATATATTTCTATCTCGTACATTTTCCAAATATGGATATATTTCCAATAAACGGTCTTCAAAAAGCAAACATTCCTTCAGATCTCATTTGCATGATATTTGTTGATAATTGATCACTAATGAATTTACGATTATATACATTTAGATATTTCATAGTCGGCATAGTATTTACCTAATTAATTTTGATGAATTATTTGAGTGTTTTTCTAGATTAAATATTTAAGTGTTTATCTAGATCATCTTCATTCCTATTAGTATTGTGCCCTGAAAATATACTTGTATCCCTAGATACTACACTGTTACAGTTTGTACATAGCTCTCACAAGTATATGTCAAGACTATTGTAATATTAAAGCTATCCTTCCACCTGATTCCACACATTAAGATGGATCGGACACGGCTCTAGCCCATAGTGTCTGGTGGACACTTCCGCTGATGTCTGTAAGTGCGATGGTCATCACTCAATACATCCCATGTGCTTCTTCTAATTATTCGCCAATAAGTTAAGCGTATATGCCACTAATAGGAGAGTTGTCGTTTCAGCGGGAATATATTTACTGACTCCATTTACCAGTTATTGCGGCAATCACTTGGAGGTGTTGTTTCAGTCTGCACAGTAATTTCAGGTCTTCATGATCTCCCAATGATGTCAGAACTTAAAGGTTCCGTGCATTTCAGTAGTTGTTCCTTTAACAGCGTGGTCATCAAGATTGGGTAACATTTCAGTAGTTGTTCCTTTAACAGCGTGTTCATCTTGATTGGGGTAACCACCATATGGACCGACAAGTATTGAATATGAAAGATGACTTCTATGAACTTCTGAACTATTTCCGGCTGCATCTCTCCCTTTCTTGTGAATGAAGTAAAGGGATGACGCACCTTCCGTAATTGGGCCATGGGCGAAGGTGTCAGCACCTGGTTGTGAAGACGTGTCTTCTGCTGCATTAATGATTAGGTAGATGTACGCGTCTTGTGGGAGTGAATGTTTGCCATGATCGCAGTCCACGGATCAATACGTCTCATTTCACGTTAGCGTAAACTGATTGCAGGTATTAGCTCCCGGGTGTAGTTAGTTTGCCGCTGTCGGTGGGCGCGTGCAGGCCTTGTCGGGATCAGCTGCCGTATATGTAGAATATGTAGAGCTTTCGGACGGTTCAAAAAGCATAAAAGTAATTTCAAACTCCAAAAGGGGATTCCCGGAATCCAGGACCACCTGATATTACTCTCCGTGGCTTGTAAAGTTACTACTCTGTGACTTGTAAAGTTACTACTCTGTGACTTGTAAAGTTACTACTCTGTGACTTGTAAAGTTCATCTCTGTGGATTGTAAAGTTCATCTCTGTGGATTGTAAAGTTACTACTCTGTGACTTGTAAAGTTCATCTCTGTGGATTGTAAAGTTACTACTCTGTGACTTGTGAAATTACTACTTTGTTGATTGTAAAGTTACTACTCTGTGACTTGTAAAGTTACTACTCTGTGACTTGTAAAGTTCATCTCTGTGGATTGTAAAGT
>JAVCKZ010010125.1:0-20409 GCA_034780755.1 Lepetodrilus elevatus | reverse complement strand
AAGTGAATGTACTTTGCCGTTATAGCTAAGAACTAGTCCAAAACAACCATAAATATCTGTGATATTATGCCTTTAAGCTCACATACTGTAAACGTTCGTGAGATTTATATTATTCTGAGCATATTTACGGAAGTGTTAGACGTCAAATATATCAGACAAGTGGAGCGATTCTTTGAGTTTTGGAAGAGGAAGCAACGTTTTATAGTAATTAGCACCAAAGTGGGGTTACCCCGAAAATGGGACACTACACCACATATTCAGATAACCCTGACAACCAGCTGATAACAATTTCTCGCACCTGTTTTCGCCAGAGCCGTACTGGTCCATCTTCATCAACTATCAAATTAGAGTCTTGGCACTAAAACGTGCCAACAGCACTACTGGAACGTGACTTTAATTCCAAACAATGATTATTCTCTAAACACGGGTACTAAATTGAACCCGTCAAAAAGTTAGCTGATCAGCTGCTAAACAAAGTCTAAAACAGCTGCTAAATTAACAAAATATTATTGTTGTGACGTCACATACAAGGCGCATTTGTTATATAGACGTTGATTGGCTCATTGGTACAATATAGCTAAAACAGCAATCATGATTGGCTGATGGATTTTAGAATAAACCAATCAAATTTAATGAAGAAGTGAGGCGGAAGACAGCGCGGAAATTATGATCTGTTGGTTTGTTTCATCTAATAACAGATCAGCTGGCAAGGCAATCATACATTATTAAAATACATACTACTCGTTGAAATATTGGTGTAACCGTAAGTTCATACCAGCTAATTACTTTTCATTGAAATGATACATTTACTTTCGGAATAACGTTGAAATATTGTGCAATTCCTTTCACATGTCCGGTTTTCGTTCACGCCACTAGGAAATCCAAGAAGTAGTGTCCTAAAGTAACAGTACTAACACCCTCTTGGCACATACCCCGGTGGAAATCACGGCCTCTCTCATCTTTACTACTAAATTTGCCATATACTCATGATACTTTCAGTTGCAATTTGCAATGATTGCAAAAAGATATCTAACACTAATTTCCACAAACATTTTGTTGATCACTTGACATGACACTTGACATTACAGTAGACATTGCATATAACGTACTCATTGGGACCGGCTATTTTTGCCCGTTATACATTATATGCGAAGTCTGTTATACGCATATGCCGTAATTAACGTTAGATTCAGTCCGTTATAGGCGAGTGTCTGGTTCATACGAGGCGGGTATATGCAAGGTCTACTATTTTTCTTTACTTCTACTTCTATACTTGAAACTCCCAGATTGGGCACTATTTCAAGGCCACATACTTTGAAAATAAGTGTGCATTCAAATCTGACAATTTGTACTCGAGTACCAATCCTATCCCTAGAGAAAAATACAACAGTTATCATCACACAATAAAATAGGTAGAGCTAAATTATGAGAAATATACAAATATCTGGACAGTCATGTTGGTTAGCTGGTCAGTTGAATTATGCACTTTTTATTTTATTTATAAGTAAAACTTTGACGTTGTGTTTGTAGAGGACCACAAGCCGGCTGTGTGATGTCCAGTTTTGACCAGGTGGTGAATTGGGCCAACGAGCTGCTCATCTGTCTGGGGAGTGACGAGGACGTGCGTGGCGTCGAGGACCTCAAGACAAGATGGCTGGATATCCAGAAGCAGAAGGAAAAACAACACCAGCACATCCGTCGCGCCATCACGGGTTTGTACCACTTCCTTGCTTGGGTGAATTATTGGGCGTTTGAGCAGCTTGGTTTTTGCCACTCATTATCAGAGGGTCAGTGTTCAGATGGCCGACAAGGTCCTAACAGGTTTTTTAAATCTCGGACATTTGTGAAAATGTCAAGACAATTTGTCATATTAAAAGCAACCAATTGCTTAGGACATTAGCAATATATATGTGTGTTACTGTAGCATGTAAATAGGTGTAATATCATTTTAAACATGCTAAAATGCAAACTGTATATATGTCCAGAGATCAGATGCAATGTAAAATTAAAGAATATAAGACAGTTCACTATGGTATCAATTTTTATTTTTGGTCTTGATCTGTAGCATCTGGATACTTATACGTTAAGTCATGATTTGTGAAAACGTCATCCATACCGGTGTAAGGTCCCAAACTATACCCCCTACCTAGGAATAGTTTGGATGAGCTGAAACTAGCCCCCGGGGGTTAGTTTGGAATGCTCCCAAACTATGCCCCGTCTTGTCAAACTATACCCCCCCTTATTAAAGTTATGATACTTTCAAGGGGAGGTATATTTCCAGAGGATACACCATTATTCATAAAAGGAGAAAGATAAATGTTCCTGGTAATACCTACACATTTTGCCTGCACTCTTCAAAGCAGCAATACCCAGGATCTCATTATTGTAATTCATTATCATACCATTTACTCTTTGATTTATTTGTAATTGCATGTTGTTTAATTTTTCTGAACTCGGCACACTTTATTGTTACAGGTCTGATAGAGTTAAAGGAAGAAGAATTAAGGAAAAATCACGATAGTAACAATCTCAACTCCCAACAAAAAGTAGAAGAGGTCAAAATTTTGAAGAGAAAAATAGCTGAGACTGCAACATTTGTTGATAATGTTGTGGGAGAAACCAAAGAGAAGAAAGCCATGTTGGAAAAGCAAAGTGAAGAACAACAACATTTGAAATCGGAACAAGATCGCATTGGAAATGAAAAAAAAATATCCTTACCAAAAGCAAAGTTCGTAAATGAGACTTTTATCCTTCTTTGTTTGTATACATTAAAATCTGTCTTTGAAGTATAACATGGGGAACACAATTTTAATTATATTGCCCATATATGTATGGAGATAGTGTGTAGTCTTCTAAGTGTATTACACAGCTGTGCAGATTGGTTGCTTTCCGAAATTTCACAATTCTATTGGTCAATCTTGTCCATTATGACGTTACGTAATGAGGAGTAACAATGGTCATGATGTGGCGTGGATAGTGGTCATGACGTCACTGTACTCATGTAAGTGTGCTTTTCTACAAGGAAGCAAAGCAATGTTAATTTATCTGTTTACATGCTATAATCACTTATTATAATTCTTTGTTTCAGATATGAAGTCAATCTATACAGTCATGTCACGAATATTCGATGGCATTATGAATGTCCACCCAATGAAATTTCTGGATGTATCCTTGTTTTGATGGCGTGCACATGTGAACATTATGCTATCTTGATTAGCCACATTGTTGGAGGGTGAAAGTAAATTATTTAAATATAAATTATGTTGATTTATATTATATTTATATGAAAGGAGTTGCTGAAATGCTTCACCCCCTGACTCAAGAAATCTAGACTTGCTTAATATTTGTAAGGGATATTGATGTAATACATTGCAATGTTTTTTCCATGGAAGCTTTTCCTTAGTAGATATTCAGATATGTGCAATGGAAAGAACGTTCGTCCGTTTTCATTTGACAGAAATCAAGTGTCGGAATTCTTCACTGTGAACAGCCTGTGGGACCTAATGGATGAAGATTAAAAACAACACAATCACTTCTACCATGTCAATATTGTATATGATTAAACATAATTTCACCATTGGATGTGTATGCATTAATAATTTCCAAGTTCTTATCAAGGCTACAGGGACAAACAGAATGTGCAGGGTGGGGCAATATATATGCAACTTTATCTACGTTTGTTATTATTATGGATCATATGTAATAAATTTAGCTCCATTCCATTGTATGTTTACAAGAATCCACACTTTTTTTGCATCAAATTACCCACAAATACTTCAAAATACCTTGCTTTACCTGTTGAGCTTTTTTCTTTTTTTATCTCTCCGAAAATTGAGCTTTTCAAGAGTACGCTTTTCCATCACATGAAAGACGCAACACTCAAAACATAAGTTACTCCACTTTCATCATAAGTTACTCCACTTTCATCATTGTTTATGTTGTAATATCGTCATTTCTTTTTGTTCACTAGATGACTAATTAACTATTCGGTTCCGTTAATAACAAAAGGTACAATAACTTTACAGGAGATTCATTAAACATCCGGTGACAAACTGGTCAAACATCTAAATGCATTACACGTTGACCGACAGCAGATGATCTCCCATGGTCACATCACATGAAAATGTCATCATTCAGAGGTCATTCATATCAACCATTACAAGCTTTACTACCAATGGAGTCTCCCAAGTTGTCGGTCACAGCCTGAAGGTTGGGGTGGTGTTCCAATGACAGTCCAGGGTAGTGCTCCTTTCTAATGTCCAGTACATGTGCTGTCTGTACTTTCTGTCCGGGACATGTCAGAGACATGTGCGATTAGAAAGGAGCAACACCACGCAGTGTACTTTCTGTCCGGGACATGTACCAGCGAAATAGGTGGTGCAGACTGCACAGTACAATCCAACATGGCTGCCACTGGCAATTTACTCTGCTGTGCTGGCTCATTCCATTCTAAAGAACAGAACATGTACTGGACATTAGAAAGGAGCACTACCCAGGACATACATTCTGGACGGACAGATAACCCATACCATGAATGGAACAACCCATGCAGTCCATTCACAGGAAGTAGAGGGCAGAGGCAAATACTTATGCAGTTTTTGATGTCATAAATTTGCTGCTGAACTTCAGCGTGGACACACCTGTCCTGTATTCCAGACTAGTACAAGCAGTACATATTCATGCAAACCGTGATGTAAGTGAATAAATCTTGAAAGTGGCTTTAAACGCATATTAAACAAACATTGGGGCATTTGTTACAAATGTACACATTGGGCCCTTGCTCTGGAGAGATTACAAAAGAAAAGTAATATCTATCAAACTTTTATTTCAAAAACTAGTCATGACAAGGGAAATATTTTCAATTAATAAACGTTACACAAGTGGATTGGTGTTGAATGTCAGGTGCAGCAAATTATAATAGTCATGCATGGACAACATGTTGATATAATCCGAGACAAACAACATGAACAATGCACTGCAGCTTATCTGCAACATAACTCATTCAGTAAACATGACTTGTAAATAGCACTTGCATTTAGAAATCAACTGTTTAGTTTTGATGAGCCTACACTGGTTGCTCAAAACATAATTACTTTGACAATTCAAATCATAACTGAATGTTGACGTATCTTGGATATTAAAAGAAGATCTATATACACAAAAACAAGGAAATCCTCAATGCTGGGTCTTGGCACAAAGTAAAGAAGTCGAGTCTCCAGCTGCAGTAAAGATGGAAGCAAGTCACCAACACTGCGTTAACTTGCCCCCAATGTCAACAAATGTATATTTACAACCAGCATAAGTGTGATGAAATTGACAATCAATCATTACACTTACATTAAGAAATCTTAAAACTGCAATCTTATTATTTTCATAGTCTTATAAACTTTTCTTCAGGACAAGAGTCCAGGTTTATTTATATTCCGAATCTTTTGACTATATTGACACCTACATAATAGAAGAGCTTAAGATGACGGTGGTGGTGGGGGTGGTGGTGGCGCCATCATTGGATTCACTCCACCCATCTGTCCGACATCAAAGTTGCCGGCTGGGGGAGGGGGAGGGGGCACAGGATTGTATCCCTGGCCACCTGGGGGCGGGGGCGGGGCCACTCCACTGGGAATGGGTGGCTGCATGGGGGGAAGTGGGGCCTGCTGCTGCCAGGGTGGTAACGGGGCGGCATTGGGGGGTTGCCATGGTGATGTTGTTGAAGGAGGAGGTGGTGGAACTGGAGCGGCTGTAAGAAGACAACGTTCTACATTAAAATATATCTGCAGTTTTTGTTCATTGAAAATCGCTTCATTATTTTTCAGGAATGGAGAGCTATCACTCTTATATCTAAAGCCCAATGCACACAGCAACAAACAAAAAATGCTAAACAAAAACATGTTTTCAGCTATTTAGTCTGCTGTATGCATTGAATGAAAACTGGGTAGTGCTCCTTTCTAGCTGTACTTTCTGTCCGAAAACATCCGTAGTTACACTGTGCGGTGTTGATCCTGTGTAACTGCAAAGGAGCACTAGCCTTGTATTTTAAATGTGGCAATGTCCTCGTAACATCCTTTTCCTAAAATTAATGAAGTTTCAAAATTTTGACCTGACCAAAGACATGCACACAAGACACACAGCACAAATAACAGCACAACAGAGTTGAGAACGTTTAGCATACCCTGAGAGTGTGCCAGCCAGGGCATGGAGTTGGGCTGGCTGTTGGGAGGTGGAGGCGGAGGTTGATTCAGCAGTGAGGGTGGGGGTGGCGGCACTGCAAACAAATAAACATTATTCATCATCCTCGTCCTAGCATACACAACATGTAGGCCTACTTCTAGGATTCCTTCACCATTCATATACCACTTAGCGTACAGAATTTGGCTGGATACAAATATGTGAACACTTCTTATTATTTATTATTATTATTTTATCAAACTTATTATCAACAAAAGCCATTATCAGTGATATCATGTTTCAATGGTAATTCCTACAAGTAAAGTCTGAAGGTTGGCAGCCTGTACTGGCTGATGATATATACCCACGAAAATTGCCCCTTTGGAAATTTAAATTTAGCTTTTTATTAATTTATCAATGAAGAATTTCCAATTGTCTACTGGCTCCAGGTACTTGCAGATGAATTGGAATAACAATAATAACAACAAAATAATAATAACAACAATAATAATGAATAACAACATCCAATTCCTTGAGTCAAATTCCATAATATATGGTAGACTGCTCCCCCGTATGCTAAACCGTATTTATTTATTATGAGAATACGACGACTCGGAGGCGACAACGTACCCATGGCTACAGTGGTTGACACCGAGGATGGTGGCGTGTTGGGCTGCTGCCACGGAGCTAGAGGTGCGTGTGTGTTATAGTGCTGATGTTGATGTGGCCCGCCCTGATTCAAGGGCATTAACTGCGAGTTGTTGCCGTGACTGGGCATCCCCGAGGAATGATTGCCTTGGAAACCTGGTGGTCCCATGAAATGCTTGTGTCCAGAGTTCTGTGGCCATGGAGGGTTGATAGCCTGGAAAAACATCAGCAAATCTTTCTTTGTTTACTATCATTTTTTCCCAAAACTTTTTTATTATCTTCTGCTTAAATTAAGACATTGAAAAATGTATACATTTAAAAAAACACACTTTTTCTACACAACACATTGTATTAAGAATTTTATCATTTCCAACTTCATTAATTTGTGTTGCGATAGATTGCTTTGAGTTTTATCCTGGGAATCCTAACCAGCAAATTTAATTAAAATCTTGCATGTATAGCACTGCTGTCTTACGGTACTGTTTTATAGTTTCATCCCGGGTGGGAATCCTAATCAAACTAATGCCGGACAGCAGTACTAAGCATGCAAGTCTTGAATTAACAGCGTCATAGAAAGCAATACAAACCATTGGGTTTGGAGGCGGAGGTCCGAAGTTTGAATGTCGCTGATGGTTGTACATTGGTGCAGATCGTTCCTGTTTGGGCGGAGGCCCCTCTCCGAGTTCAGCCATTAATGACATATACTGCAACAGAGATGAACCTATGGCTAGGAGCTGGAGGGAGTGATTGTGGAGTTTAACGTCACTGCGGGAATCTTTCACCCATACGTGACGACGACTATGAGCTGGAAGTGTATTATTAAATTATTACCATTAACCTTCTCCCTGCTGAATAAAATCAAAGTGTTCTATTTCTGCATGTGATTGGGCAAGTTAACTCGCCTTCAGCAGGGAGAGGGTTAATAAAGAAACTGCCTGTCAACTGCCATGTGATAGAACTTATAGAATACTTAAACTGTAAAACTAAATGCAAAGTTACTTTCAAAGCTGGAGCAAGGCAGGGCATATTTCTTTCAAAAACGACATCGCAATATTAATGGCTAGTTGCAAATATCAAAATGAAATGGATTCATTTGAATCTCATGAATTTGAAAACACAAACATACCTCGCTATCCATTTTTGCTTTATCGGCCTGAGACTGTACTGGACACTGTTGCATCCTGTATGAATCCCCGGGTCTGAAACAAAAACGATACAATCACAATTTGCTTACACCTCCCCTGGGAAATCTCATCTTGGTTGTGGGAAGTGTGTCAGCTGCAATATATGTTCAACAGGAAAACTGTTTTCTCCCTTTACTTAATTATTCTGACGACAATATCCGATTAGACATCACCCCGACTCTACGCAGTCCCATCACACTTTACGCTGCTGATTTGGTATTGGTTACCAGCGGGTGGCTATACTTACTTCTTCTCCTTGCAATCCTGTGCTATGTGGCCGGTACCTCCGCATACAGTACAGATAATGGTATTGGTTATGATGGTTTGTGCTTGCTGCAACTGTTTCAGTTTTCTGAAATATAAAACACACCATCGTAATTCGAACAGCATTTTCAGGATGGAAAATATCATCATAATAGTGGTATTAGACTAATGATCTTGAGGCAGAAGGAAAACGCAGAATTCGGAATTAAAATTCATGTTAAATTCTACTTACGCCAGTCCATCGTTTTCTCGGAGTGTTCCGTTCAACAGTGCCAGCTCTCGGAGCTGTTGTCGTCTCAGGTCATTCTGACCCTCAGGAACTTCTATGCCTTGCCTGATGATCTCTTTGATCTGAAGACAGATAAAACTATACAATGCACCTCTATTCTCAATAACCTATAAAATAAATCATTCAAATGCTGAAAAATTACATTAAAATAATTGATCTACTGTTTAACATCGCTGCGTAAATCTTTCATACATACACGACAAGACAAGACAGCCAAATAGAACTGATTGAATGTGTGCTTTACGTCGCAGTGGGGAATAGAATGTTATTTCTCAAAGTGTAAAACTGACAAGTGTGTCCTACCTTCTCCACAGCTATTGACACATTCTCTGGGTTGTTGGCCGTCACATAGGCATGTAACGGTTCATCTTCTCCAGGAAGTGGCTGTCCATCTTTGCGTCCAATCTTTCCCTCTTTCACAGATCCTTTCCCTCTGATGATAATCTTTGCCCCAGTCTGACAAAACATGATGTTAATCAGATTGTTAATATCGATGAAGCAAGTTTAATTTAAATCCTACCAATAGTTGAGTGAGTGAGTTTAACGTCGCTGCGGGAATCTTTCACCCATTTGCGACGATACCAATAGTTGAACTCTTGGAACAAGTGAGTAAAGAAAGTAAAGAAGGTGCAATATATTATATAATATAATACTTACATCCTTTTCCAGATTTTTCAGCGTGTTTCCTCTGGGACCAATCAGCAAACCAACAAAATTGATATCAGGATGTTCTTCCTGTGGTATCATGACTTTGTCACTTACTCGAATGATTGGGGGCCTGAAGACAGAAATACATACATGTGAAATAACATACACGTCAATACATGGTAATTTAATATCTTGTTTACTAGTATCCTCTGTTTAAATAGCTTATTTATTCAACAAATCCTTGCTTTTCTATTTATTTGGGGTTTAGAGTCCCTTTCAAGATTCTTTAACTTATATCACGACTTGTCAGTTTAGGGTAGGAAACCTGCAGCGCTGAATGTTGCAGTAAACCTGCGAGCACCAGCTGGTACCGACAGACCAAGGATGATATCTGCATTACCACTCTCTACAGACAGCGCATCCTATCAATATCGCGTTAGAAAGGTAACTTTCGCGAACATTGATGCTAGTATCCCGGGATGAAATTTGAACTCGGGACCTTTGGCTCCAAAGTCCAACATTCTACCACTGCGCTACCACCCACCCGCCCATCAACAAATCTGAGTGTCACCTAAATGTTGAATATGCAAACCACAGGAATTCTATCATTAGTTCTGAAATGTCTAACAGTGTTAAATGGGTTTCTAGTTGTACACAAGCTATCCCGAGACACTGACTTGTAATCTGGCGGAGGTTTGTAGTCCTGGTTGAGTACTATGGCCTCCTGGACAAGCTTGTGTCGCTCCTCCTCTAGACGTTTCCTGGTGCGATACTCTCGGGTGTTCAGCCGCTTCCCCTCGTTGTTGTATATGGGTTCAGGAGAGGGAGATCTGAAGGCAACAAGCACGGTATGAGCGGAGGACGACGGGGCCAGACAGAGGGGAATGGTGCAGGGGTGAAGGCCAGGTATAGTTACGTGAAAACACCATTTCGGTTACCATTTCATACAATAATGACCTAATAAAATTATCAAATGTTTATTGTAATAATGTATGGAATACATGTAGCAATTTTGAATCTGTTGACAGAACACGGATGTCATTCTTCTGTTGAACAGCAATATTGGGTCAGGATAGCTCAAGTCAGAACAACGTTGGCTCACAGCTTTAGGGCACAGCGGTATGTTAAATATAAAATTTAGAGCAGTTGGCATTTCTCCATACTGATGAATGTCTCCCATTGTACATCACATTTCAGTTGCCAATACCTTCACAACAGCTTACGTTCAAACTTCCATTTTCCATTCTCACTAACAAAGTGGATTTCAGAAAATATAGTATGCCAAAAATAAGTAAAATTTTTCTTAAATATAGAACGAAGTATTAAGACTACAAATTATTTAATTTCACTCGGTACATATTTTCCGTAATCGCTCATATCTCATGGGTTATTCTCTAATTATCTGGGGGGTTTAGTCTGAAGAATGTGGATTGTGGAATGGTGTGTAGGCACTATGGCTTGAAAGTAGCACACAGAAACAAAAGTGAATCCAGGCAATGTGACAATCCCATAGATAATTCATAATGAAATAAGAGAAAGAAATGTATATTTCTATCTGTTGTTTATTACGTACTGCTTCCTTTATAATCAAAACAGCAAATTAAGAACAAGGAAAGTCTATTGTTGCTTACTGTCGGTTAAACAATTGCATTGGCTAATACTTTAATTACCTTAATAATTTAAACAGGAGAAAATATAATGATGAACAACCAAATTAAAGTAAAAAATATGCATGTAAATGAAATATAAATGAATGATTTAAAATATATATATACTGGTATATATATTTGCTTGAAAATGTTTGAATAATTGTTCATTTACTTTACCAAATTTAGTAATTTGAGGTATGTGATGGCCAACCATAAATATTGTATTCTCATTCAGAGATCTTGTCTTAAGAGCTGTAGACAATTGGTGCATCCATCATAACCTACATCCTTTTCAGATACCGTAACTGCCCTAAATAGTTAAAAACACCTAAATTAATCACTGAAAACATTATTTTCTCCGACCCTAAAAATATGAACATGACCAATTAGTATCATAATTTTCTATATTTGTTTGTCGGGGTGAACAAATTACAATTTGTAGAGCTGTTGGTAGACTATATAGTATAATACAACTGTGACGACAGACCTATATTATAGCTGTGAATTGAAATATTTGATAAGCAGATTGTTAACATAAAGACTTCCCTTGTAGCTGGAAAAGATTGTGATCATATATCAAAAGTAAAATGATTATTCACAATGGGGAACAAAAGTGAGTTATTTGTCTTGCGTACTAGTCCATTTGGCAGTGTCACGCCATAGGTCCTAGAACACTACTACTGGTTGGCAGTGCGACGCCATAGGTCCTAGAACACTACTACTGGTTGGCAGTGTGACGCCATAGGTCCCAGAACACTACTACTGGTTGGCAGTGTGACGCCATAGGTCCCAGAACACTACTACTGGTTGGCAGTGTCACGCCATAGGTCCCAGAACACTACTACTGGTTGGTGAGTGAACTGCATGGCTGAAGAGTGACGTGCACATGAACCAGATCCACATGTCACACCACAATATAAGCAGAAGACAGATTGTGCCAGTATTTATTAATAAAATGTATCTATACATGAAATAAAAATATTTGAACTTATTTAAAAGAAGCAATGACAATTTGGAATAAAGAATAGATATATTAGGGACATAATACAGTCCCAGAATAATCCTAATCACATTAGAGCTACGCTTTAAACTGATGGTTGTCACTCAATTGTGGTACATCAACATCAATTTTATGTCATATAATGTGGTCACAAACAAAAATAAAAATGTCAGACCGTGACAATAAATGTGGTTCAATCTTTATTTAGATTAGAATAAAGCATTTTTGTCCTTAATATTTTTCTGTAGTAATATTATGTATGAAATTACTTTTAAATTGTTTAAATATGCAATATTGCATACAACTATGACATTGCCACCTTTTCAATTCAGCTCAAAGTGCTAAATATTTACTTTTATCAGATTAAGTTTTGCATGAATTTTGAGACATGCCCATTTAATTATTTCCGATATTTATGGAAATTAAATTTATACGGAAATTAATTATTTCAGCATTTGTATATTTCTTGACAATTATTTATTTAACTTTCTTTTGACTTCTTCAGCACGTTCAAACTAATATTTCCACATTGTATCATGTACCAGTATTTCATCATGATATGTTATCATGTTGTAGAGAACTGCACAGTTGCAGGCATAGTTTACAGTAGTATATAATTTACATTTGCACATTTATCGTCCATGCATGGATTTACAAAAGAGAAGTGAATTATGTATGGGAAAGAAATCCATATTAGTTACAATGTCCAAACACTAAGAGCAACAGCGTAAACAGAAAGAGCAAGAAAGTGCAAAATTCACCTCCATTTCTAAAATAGAACTTGGCAAGGCAGTTAAGAATTTAGCCAAAATAAACATAGGTATTCCTTTATTCAAGAGCCTATTTGTACAACATTTACCTACTAAATAGTACACTATCTGTCAGGGTAATCGTTTCTCGAAGCTCTCTTATCCACTAAAGAGACCATAGCGCTCGCTTTGCCAATAGCTAATACACTGCTAAGAGAGTGCTATGGTCTCTTAGCGGATAAGAGAGCTTCGAGAAACAATACCCAGTATCTGAAACTATTGCTGGTCAATAAATTAACAACTTTTTTCTTTCCTAGGAATAAATGAGTATTTAATTAAGGAATAGCCTGAAATAGATATATTTCTGATTTAGCTTTTGTGAAATAAATGTGTACACAACTAACGGTAATAAAGTAAATAATTATCAACTTCTTAATTTGTGAATCCAAATAAATGCCTCTCAACAGAACAATTAACAATAACGAATAATATCAAACATTATAATAGATGTGAGACTTGAAAAAAATGCCTTCAGCACATTGTCTGATAGTCTCCACACACTGTCAGATGTCCTATACTGTCAGATGTCCTATACTGTCAGATGTCCTACACTGTGTGCTCTTAACACTTGCTGCTTTATCATTACTAGCTCTAGCCAAGTGGCCATCACAAGGCAAACAACACAGACTAATACGGCAATTACACCCGAGAACTAAGGGGAGCTTTATACTTGAGTGAAACACTTAGGAGTAGGCTGTGCGTTCTAGACATAGGGACATGCATATACATATATATCGGAAAAACACCTCAATGGCGTCAGGTATGGAAAGAATATTTCAGGTGACAAATAAAAGACAAAAACAAGACATTACCATGTTCACGTCTCACCACCTTTTTCAATGCCGTTTTTCATTGCTGTGTTATTGGCACAAACAAGCGAACACTTTCCCTACTTTTTGTTCAGATGGAACAACAAAATATTTTGACAAATTGCGGTGGTAATCTTCTATAATTTAATTCTTGCTTGTATACTAGTGATGTATTATGAATGAATGAATTTATACTTCACGTCGCAGCGGGAATGTTTCACCCATAGGCGATGACAGTGTATTATAATTTCCTCTACTGGTTCCAGGTAATTGTAACCTCTGATCTCGTTTACCCAACAGCATTCAGGCTAATCTCCGGACAGATCTGTACATCTAACAACATATAAAATTTGGAACTTCCAATTGTGAGAAATGCTTACATAATATTACTAGAGACCTTTCAAAACACTTAAAACCTGTGATTTAAAAATTTCCCAAATACCAATCAATAATAAAATTTCTCAAATTATCTTTCTAAACGTCCCTCACAAAGTTTAATAATTTGACAAATTCAGAATTGGACAGCAAGCCACTGTCCCATCTCAAACTTGAACATCAGGTGTACCGTGTACGACGTAGCGGCTGGAAAGTCCAATGCATTTTAGGATTAACATTATCCAAGATTACAAAAGTATTATGACCAGAAACATAAGATAAGAACGGCCAAGGAGAGAACATCGTTAATATTAGGTCTAGCCATGTTTGTGCCAATCTCCCACTGTCTTGGTCAGCTGCTGTTGACAAAATCAGATGACATTTAGGGTTAACCCTCTGATGTCAAACCTTTGGTCTGGATTAGATGGAATTCCGAGGTCCCCGGTTCGCAGCTTACGACTTATTTCTTCAATCTGTAGATGCACTGTAATGCAAGTGGTTAAATCACAGCATGTATCCATCATCAAATAACACCAAGCACTCATAACCATTCTGGACACAATTGAACAAACATTTCTGAACCAACACAATACGGGACACCTGTTTACTACATGTTACAGTCTAGATTAGAGTTTCAGATTATGAGGAAATTGGTTGGAGTCCTAATGCTCAATAAAGTACGAAACACTATTAGTAAAAGTCTACGAAGTATCTCTTGTCACTTTATCATGTTGAGTGAATTATTGTTTTACGTCACAGCAGGTATTTGTCATGTTAGAATAATAACTAAGCATTCAACGTATCAATATGCTTTGTTAAAAATGTTAGAATAATAACTAAGCATTCAACGTATCAATATGCTTTGTTAAAATAAAGTACCATGTATCAGATCAGAATTCTCAAACATTTCTCAGCTGTCATAGGTCACAAAATATATTTTACATATTTTAGAAAGTTATCAAAATATTACAGATTGCTTAAACCAGGGGTTAACACTAACGCTAGTCCTCTAGCCAATGGCTAGTGGTTTCTGGATCGGACTAGTAGATTCCTAGATCTGGTAGTCCTGCATGGCTAGTAAAATTTTCAAAGCACCTACCTTATTAAACATTATTTTTTTTAAACAAGACTAGATTTAGATCTATCTATCTCTATCCCTGAGTACATTATGAAACACATTGATTATATGTTAGTTCCATGTTATTTTTTTATTATTTATTGACAGGACTAGTGAAAGTTGGTGCGGACTAGTAGATTTTTCATCTCACTAGTCCTGTGTGGCTAGTGTTCATTTCAGTTAATATTAACCGCTGTTAAACACTCATTTATCTGTTTATGAAAACATTTGGATCGAGTATTTACATTTGGATCAATGTGGAGGTTTTCTGAAAGCTTGCTTAACTGGACAAGTTGTCCCAAAATTTAACAAATGTTCTATAACTTTTATAAAAAAAACACCTAATACTGTTGGTCATCTGAAACACTGCATTACCTTATATATTAAGTATTAAACAATTGAAAGTACTGCACAGATGCAAAGCAAAATATGTCCAGAATGGTTATCATGGTTACACATCATCACTTTTCACTGGTATATGAATCTACTGAGAGGCTCCATCATAGTAAATAGTGTGCTCTCCATATGCTCTCTAGGCAGAGGCAACAGCCAGCTAGTGCATATGAGGCCAGCTAGTGCATATGAGGCCAGCTAGTGCATACAAGGCCAGCTAGTGCATATGAGACTGGTCAAACAGAGTACACCCTCTGTAGAGTCTGTAGTACTTCACACACAAATATCTAGTCAGATCACATTTCTACATTCTAGATTTTTTTTTATTAAGGAGCCTCGAAGAATATTCATTTACCATGAAACTTGACAACAAAATACGCTAACTCCAACCTAATTGTGTTCCTGCTCTATGTCTGAAACTTGAATTATTAATTTAGCTTGTACCGTACCTTGTACTCTGAAATATTTGTCAAGTTGATCAGTAAAAAGAAAAATTGAAATGAGTTAAATAAAACTAAGTAAAATATTGTCAATAAGTTAAACCATTTACCTGTGGATGAAGGCCGATATTATTATTGATCAGAATTAGCAAATAAACTAATGCTCTACTTCATGATAACAATCATATTGACAGTCACAAAAAGTAATGATAACAAGCTAAGCATCATGTTTACAAGACAGTACTTTAGAATTCAAATACAATGCTTAACAGGAAAATAAACATCATGATAAAAAAAAAGCATAAATTAATACTTTGAAATATTTAATGACATTCTATAACACAAAGCATGTATGCATATTGCTTGATTGACAAAGTATTGGATGAAAATTCTAAGAACATGAAAAATACATTTTTCAGTAAAGACATCTAAAGGTACAATGTATACATGTAATATTTTGGAATGGGACAGCCAACTATTATTTACCATACAAGCTAAATGAATGTGAGCATCAGTGGAGTCTTACCTAGATACTGCTTCTCCTGCTCGCCAGACAGGTTTGCCGGGATGACGGTGGGCATACCGGGGATGACTGTCTTGTCGTCGCCCTCAGTGTTCCATCGACTGCGCCGCTTCTTCTTCCGCTCTTCTGCCCTTCCAAGCCCCGGGTTCATGGCTGGGTTCCAGCCTATAATTTAACATTATCAGTGTCCATCATCAGTGGGACGGCGGCCATTGCTTGTTTAACCTTCTCCATGCTGAAGGCAACCGAAGATGCCCTAAAGAGCTGTATCTGTGCCTAATCCAGCAGGGAGAGGGTTATTAATGTCACCATGGTCGCAATGGGAACCTTTAATTTTGAATTGGTATTTAAAGTCGCTTTCTAGAATCTTTCACTAATTGAGGCCTTGCACGGAACAATTGTCGTGTGGCAAAAAAACAGTTTGGGTGACAGAAAACAATGTGATGACGTGAGCACGGCGGAAAATCCCATTGTCTTGCCACCCACAACACTATGTGACGGTAACGTATTGATTGACGTCACATGCTCAATATCTCAATATCACGACTTGTCAGTTTACCTTTCAGCCACATTTGTCTATGGATGTACGTTTCACCCCACTAGCAGCATATTATAGATCGAAAGGATAGATATGTAAATGAAGTTATGTTGAAGAACATCGGAACATCTTGTGTGACTGCGAAAAGTAAGATGGGGCGAAAACGACACGCTAAAAATGATGTTGGGTCAGGAGCGAAAATGACGATTGGAAAAAAAACATTGTTATGATCGCGACAAGTATGAGGGTATTATATTAATCTAAAAAATATGGTGGGGATGAAAGTATATACAGTGCTCCCTCGATATAACGCTCTTCGATGCACCGCAGATTCAGATACAATGCGGGGTCCAACATGGACCCCATTAAAATAAAAAAAATAAAAAATCTTCAATTATTATATACTCGTTGATACAACACGGATATTATAACGCAGGTGGCATGTCATGGACCCAAACTTCAGCGTTATATCGAGGGAGCACTGTATCTAAAAAATATGATAGCAGGGTTAGTAAGTTCCCACTCGCCCGATCCTTTTTAAAGTTAAGTTCCAAGCCTGTGATAGGCCTTATGATAGGGGTGAAATGACTGTCACTGGGGGTACTTGTTCCAGGGTGAAATTACTGGATGTTTACTTGTTCAGGGGTGAAACGTCTGCCACCCTAATTATTAAGGTATTGTATCGCATATTGTATCGTGATCTGTGAATTGTGATACATATTGTATCGTAAGAAAAGGTTTTGTTGCAGGCCTAGTATGGACCCTCCACATTCGCTGAAATCTAGTCATTCTTTGGAATGAGGTTGTGGTCTTGTCTCAATCAGCTGGCAACTACTATTCCGAATGAGTCAATAACATCAGCAGATAAGGATCAAACCTTACTAAAGCATAGAGGACGGTCATTTCGAAGTACGAGTCTTTATTGTCAGAACATAAAGTAATTTACATTGATATGCCGGTCACTGTCATTGACCGACTTCGGACTTGTCACGACATCGTGAACAAATTTACGACTGAGCCTGGGATCAGGCTAGATAACCGTGTGGCAATATTTATTTTGATTCACATATACCGGATTAAGAACATACCATCACCCGATTCAAATGATCTTTTCATTGGATTCTGTGAAAACATTACAACAAATAATGTATTGACCACATTCACTACACGAGTTCACAAATAATGGCGTTGTACACTGTACTTATGAAGCCTCGTTTTGACAAAGTTATCTCCCGTTTCGTAAAAGTGGACCCGTGGTCATTTGGACCTCTATTTTTTCTCTCCACACTGTACTGAAACCGCATTATCGATATAGATACTGATATAGCCTACCTACTAGTATTTTTTAATTATTAAAAAGAAAAATCAGTATCTGGCAAGATCATCTTTGGACGCAATATTAAATGTTCTTCTAAAAAATGCCTTTACATAATACATAGTCCAGAATCTATACATTGTACTGTATCTAGGGGAAAATATGAAAAATAAAATCATCATTATAATTATCATTATCATTATCATTATCATTCCCATTATTTGTATTATTAGTATTAGTATTATTAGTAGTATTATATCATCATAATAATAATTGGCTTTGATGAAACTTGGAAAACAATCTAGATGAGATGCTACATAGATTCTGTATGCTTCAAATAATTAAATCATAGTCTGGCAGGTGAACAGGACTTTGAATAATTATAATAAAATAGTATACCAATAATATTGCATTATAACTATTCAAAGTCCTGTGGGTGAACAAACCCTTCAAATAAATTGCTTGTTTAGTACAGTAGTTTACGTTATAAACAGAGATATGTAACTAATTTGTTTGTAATTAAAAATGCATAGCAACAAAATTAGTAATGCATTAAAGTTAATATTTAAAAATGTAAATAAACAATATTATCTTAATATTATTAAAAAACAATCAATCCGTCCCTGACTAGATCTAGTATTAGTCTAGTACTGTCTTGGCCTTGGTAGATTTTAGATTTTGATAGTTGTCGTTATTAGCCGGCTAGATGGCGCTGCTCATATCGACTAGGATTTGTCTACTGAAATTCATAGCGCAATGCACTTTAGCGCATTAAATAAAGAACGCCACTATAGTCTGAAGCAGAAATATGTGATGAAAACATGTGTAAGATGAGGAATACCAAATAAATATTCCTTCAAACGTTGTTTATGTGCAGGTTATGACATAAGAAACGGAACATGGTTAAGGAACAGTTCAGAGAGGCCGATGTGGCCAAGAAAATGTAAGAAACATAATATTCATTTTGTAAACAAACAACAGAGATACTCACATACGGTCACGAATATTGGTTACCCTCATGTCTAAATGGGAGAGGATGAGGCCTCGGGAATGTGATTTACCCCTGGTCTACAGAATAATCCATTAACTAATTTAGAAATATTTCCGCCTGCACTCCACCCCCCTCCATCTCGTTTTTTTTCTGCATACTGTCTTCAATTTCATGATTCATGTCCAACTGGGAATCAACAGCTGATCAAACCTGCACAGACCAGTGCCTACGAGTGCCTTACAGACGAACACATGAACAATAACACAAATTTTGTCTTATGGATTTGCGTACTTGCATATTTAATTACTTCATGTACATGCACTGCACTGTTAAAGTAAGATATGATTATTTGTATTAGAGAAACATGCTAAATATGTATCAGACATGTTTTATGAATTGTAACCAACATACTAAATAAATACACTCTAGGGCAGGGATAGCTCATTGGTAGAACATTTTGACTTGGGAGCCAAAGGACCCAAGTTCGAATACCGTCCCAGGATCTGCTGTCTGTATCATGGCAATGCAGTTATCAATGGATTTATCATCCTTGATCTCTCAGTATCAGCAGGTGTTCACAGGTTTATTGCAACATTCAGTGCTACAGATGTTGCGGGTTTCCTCCTGCTCAAAACATAATTTGACCTTCATTTGTGTAATTGAAGTAGGTATATACAGTAGACTTCACATATAACAACCTCGCATAAACCGAACACTCGCCTATAATGTACTGAGGCTGGAAGTCGCGGTCCCGTATCACGATAAGTTCTTTGTGCCACAGCGCCACACTAGACAAGAAATGTATCATGGTTCCTTATTCATAAAACTGCTTTGGTTAACTAACATATTTTTTATGCCAACCCAATTATGAATTCGGTCGGATATTTTTACAGCACAAGTTTGCTATATTGTCAGTCCTGAGTGTTCACTGTAAGTGCTAGGTCCTTCTTGAGACATCTCTAAAATGTGCAGCTATAAAGGAAGTACAGATGACAGCTGGTGTGCATGATCCTGTGGGAATCACTTGGAGAGATATTATAATCTATATTATGATTTTATTCACCATAGTTCATTCTCAATTTTTATTTGTATCATTATTAGAACTTAATAGAAGATTGATCAATGTGCTCTGTTAAAATTGTACCGAATGTGTTCTCCTATTCAAAAATGTTGTATTATGCAGTGTTTCAGATGGGCGTCGGTCATCGGACAATGCCCGATTATTTTCGCAAATGTCCGAATTTATTAGAGA
>JAVCKZ010010014.1:0-20425 GCA_034780755.1 Lepetodrilus elevatus | reverse complement strand
CACGCACAGACGCACACACACACAGCACACACACACACACACACAGACAGACGCACACACACACACACACACACACACACAGACGCACACACACACAGACGCACACACACACACACACACACACGCACACACACACACATACACACACACACACACACACTAAATCGTCGATTATTGTAGCTATTGAGACCAATATTTAGCATACAGTTCATGGCAGTTAATACAAAATAAATATTTCAATAATAATATACTCTTGCCATGTTAGACTGAAACAGGACATATCGGTACAACTATATCTTGTTCTTTAGATTACAGATTACCATTCCTTTTTCGTAAATTAAGTGTGCTTATCACACTGCGAACCATACTGGCGGATACTAATTTTGTATAAATAATTACGGATTGCTGGACTGTGCAATGACATCTAAAATTGAAATAATTGGCGTTTTGAAAATAAGCATTAACCATTTTGACAGAAATGCATAAAACATAACAACTTGAGCATATAGGAATATTCAACACCATCTGGTACCCAATATAATTGAAGCTAAAGTGGTATTATAAAGTGACTTAGGGGTCGCTATCAGAGGTATATATTGACGACATTGCTTCAGTGTAAAACTATACATTATTCATGTGACGATTGGTGCGCTATTTTACATTCCAGTTAACGTTATTTAAACCTTGAAACTCTTACATCATGTTGATGTTCTTTTTCTGAAACTTCATAGACAGCGATGTCCAACTACTACATCTGAGCGGCACTTTCAGATATGATTATCTTGATATTGTTAAAGTAATAGAGGTTACCAATGGTATGAGCATACCTGGTGTGGAGTTTGGCGCTATATAAATGGACATTGTTATTAACATATTATTATTATTACCAATGTAGGCATACAGTAGAAACTACCCGATTATGATGGAGTATTTAGAGTAATTAGAGCATTACACATCGGTGGCAGAAAAGTTATGACAATTCTGATTGGTATTAATCTAATATATCATCATAACCTTGAACTGGAATACCCTGGGGCACGGTGTCACGCAGACGACAGGCAAAACTATGTCATTTATTTTCGAGTCGTGTGACACTAGGATGCGTCAGACCAGAATATATCTGTGTTGATCGTCGAACGTGTGTTTGCGTGTACATGTGTGCGTATACATGTGCGTGCATATGTATATGTGTCATGAGAGAGAGCGAGAGAGAGAGAGAGCGAGAGAGAGAGAGATAGTATAAAGCACTGTAATACTTCCCACCAATGAATGTTACATATTACAATGAATACATAGGTGAGCAGTAGTATACTCCGGGATAGAGATTGTTCCTGTCAGTTATATACATGGAGTTCAATGGACACCTTCCTTATTCCAGTGGATGCTATTACTGCAGCTAGCAGAGGGTTGCAAGCACAAATTGAGATTTAGTTTTCCTGAAAAAAATACGTAGATATTGTAAAATCAGTAAAGACTTCTATGGTACTGGTGATGCGGTGCATTCTGTCAGACAATGCTGCTGGCGTTTCTCTGATAGACCAGAGACCATATATGCATATGGACTCTTGACTGCTAACCACCATTGTATTCCGTGTTTCTAAACAACGCTTCAGTATCCTCCCCTTCATGCCCTTGACACATGGTCACGTGTGGTCACGTGGTCTTGTCGAATGTACTGTATGTTTTATTTGCCACTCTGTACAATAACATATGTTTAAACCATGTTAATAAAACCCACATAGTAGTCTTTACTATGATACGATCCAGTGGTAAGTGCCTGTGATATAACAGGCCACTGCAATCCAGCTACTCGGGTTCGAATCCCATGATCTGGACTACGCATACCAGAGCCCCGTGCGATCTGGCTCTCTTCCTAAAACAGAAGGATATTCTGGAAGAGCTGTCTTCCGTAAAGTGCGCGAACAGGCAGAAGACAGAAGACAAAAGAAAACATTTGGAGACCGACAACATTTCGACAGATTACCATCAGCTGATCATGGCGATGCAGCTCGATGATTGCGGAACAGGACCAATTATTCTAGCCAAGGGCCTCTGAGTGTTTGCCCTATCAAAGTATAAACACGTTCTTTGTCTATCAGCTTAATTTCATTGAACACGACAGGTGTCGCCATATTATTTCAGAAGACAACGCCTGTCTTCCATCGTCTTCCACTCGCCAAATGGAAGACGCGGAAGGTATTCCAAGAAAGACGACAAAACGAACAAGCGGAAGATACCTCTTCCACTTCTAGAAGTGCAAATCGCTTCCAGGGCGAGTTCACGCGTGTACTCGCGGGTTCGCGCCCTCATGAACATGCTTTAGGTGCACGCTGGGTACGCTATAAGAGGAGTGGACATGCGCAGTTGTAGGCACTGACATCATATCGTACCAATTGTCTCTAGTATATTTTGTTCGACAGCCAATCTCTATCGCCCGAAGGGGTAAATAGAGTTATTTCCCTTGGAGGTAAGGCGGAATCGCTGTGACAGTTGTTATGAAGGAATGCCTCTCTGTCAAATATGCGCAATGACATCTAGTTTGTCATAGACGCACATAACATATGGCCGAAACAGCGGTGCTTGTCTCTACCACTGATACTCGTGAAGAATTGGTTTGCACTAGCTTCTACCCAGTGACACGTCCTTGCATAACCGAGGTTCGTATTCTTATACCTGTGGAATTCATTATGATAGTTTTAGACTGTTTTCACCCTGGTTGACTGATTGTGATCGAGAGGCGTGTGGTCAGGTTACACGGTTACAAGACATAATACTTTAACACGCCGCCGCGTATATGGCATATGCACCTCCTGTGGACGGCTGTATGCCAATGACATACAGTACACAGCCGACGCTTCAGTGAATATTGCACTGCATAGAACAGCTCACATTGAAACCACAGCGGACCTATATTTTCAATTAATATACGTAATAATTACTAATATACGTTTCAAGCTGCATTTCCTGTATGTTTATTATTTGTATATATATGAATGAAATAGTTTGTTATAAATACAATGTATGTCTATTTCTATAAATCACGAATTTAATTCGTCACTAATTTAATGCGACCTCTAAATCTTAGACGTAAATGCGACACCAATAACATGGAAACGGGCATGTATCCATAGACATGATTCCCCCAGGTAATATTCTGCACATTAATTTCATGATTTACACGTAATTACTATACGTAATGGTCCATGCTTGAAATGCATGGCTGCAGTCGAAGCATACGAGGCTGGTCAAATTCTAACATAGTTCAAGGGCTGACTGTACATTGTGAATCGCCGAACTGTGCACATCAGAATCCTGAACAAAGTCTTGATCGATGTCCTTCTACATCCTCGAAACACTATCCAGTATGCTTACTTAACCTGCGACAACTGGATGCCAACTATACTAAGTATGCTGTACTAGCTATAGACACACTGGTCTGTGCTGCAATGACCGTCTTATGTAGAGTGAACATATTTCCTAGCAAGTGCCCATGTTGAGACAACACAGAACACAAATTACAATCCAATAAAAGCGAAGTGAAAACTAAGAAATGTTTCATAGCATAATCCTATACTCGATTAAATATTTGCGCTAATTATTTCCCCAACATTATCAAATGGGTTTCAGAGATAGAACACAGGCGCTTAAGTCTACTTGTTACGAATATTGAATACCCTTACATAGAATATAATTACGAGGGTATCCAATATGTGTGGATATAATAATGGCATACACTTACGTATACAATACATGTAATTGTAACTCCATTAAAAAAAAACATCCAGGCGACCATATTGAAGTAAATCTTTGCTCTAATTTCCCACCATCATCAAACGGGTTTCAGTGATGTATAGATCATTGTGTTTCTATCAGCATCGTTTTATTTGTCTCATTTGCATGTAATTTATATATCTACAGAACACAACCGCGAGGCGTCAATTCGTTCTTGATGGCAATGGCTCTATTGCACCCTGATATATAGTCTCGGATTTCTGCAGTATAACACCAACCTTGGCATTAATACCCCTACAACATGCATTAAAACATCCTTGGATCTGGTTACGAAGATTTGCATTTACAAACATGTCCCAACTGCCAATTTTGAACATTTAGGAGAAGAGAAAGATTTCAGCATTTGATAAATTTCAATAAAAGACATGGGTGACAGCATAATACACGCGAAATTTGTCACTGAAATGATTTGAGTAATTTTAGCTGTACGTATGATAATTAAGCATTGATTGCTATTTGTGATAGGTCCTGGGTATAGAGACGGATCCCAGTTGGTAGGAAGTAGTACAATAACGTCTCGGCTATCGGCGCCGCGCTCAAACAATCCTAACCTCATCTCATTGCGTATTTGACAATTCCTTTATGAGGAAGCACTCAAGCTGTACGAGGCTGAATACACTGCTTGATTTACCTTCCTATATGACCACCATCAGTACAAACAAACGCAGTGTTGTGTAGAGGAGATGTTACGGTAAATAGCCGCGGACTCGTCGTAAGCTCATCTGCCGATTTACAATTGAGAAAATGTATCTTTATTCATTACACCTGCCACACTAGCTTCACACTGGAATGTTTAGATTTGCCGATTGTCTATGTAGAATACGAGCGATCATTGACATACATACATATATATTTATATGGCACGATTTGAGGTGGCAGTCATTTAAGATGTGTTCCATTCGTGTGAAATTAAAATGTGTTCGATTGTTTCTTGATTTCATCCATACCGCATATGCAAAACATCATGGAAACTAGCTATTAAAGGCATAATATCACAGATATTTATGGTTGTTTTGGACTAGTTCTTAGCTATAGCTGCAAAGTGCATTCACTTGACATACATAACATCATATTTTTACTTCCAAAAAGCTTTGTGGTTGATAATTCTCCAATGCAACCCCATCCCCGATATACCGCTTCTTTATAGATCATTCAAAGTGGACGTAACTCTAATGTTTGCTCACATTCCTCCTTAGAACAGTAATGCATCAAAGACAAGATAAATAGCGGAACGTTACCTTATTTAACATAAAATAGCATTTGTTTGATAACTATCGAGTGCTGGGGGATAAGTACATCAGTAAATACATACTTTTGGGTGAACAAATCATGCGTAATTACTCAGATCGAAATTCGTGTGTCCATTATATAAAGGTCAATCAACCGTGATATTATGCCTTTAAGACATTTGATATGTGATACATAATCCAAAGAATGCGACAGAAATTGATAACAGCACCTGGAAACAGTATCCACTATTAGTAGTGCTTCCTTAAAGGAATACAATACAAGTATCTCACATAGCTGACCCACATCTTAGTGATCTCGCATAGCTCGACCAAGCGAATAATTACCTCAAAGTATATGCATGTGATTTATTTAAACTATGTGTATGTTATTTATCTAAACGTATTATGTACTAAATTACGTATTGTGTGTGTTCTGGAATGTTTTAACGGGAATATCAACCAGTAACTTTACATTGAAATTAACTGTAGGCCTACTTATTTCCGCGATAGGGGATTTCCACGTCCATTGATTAATTACTTATCCAGTTATTTCCTATAATATACAACCTTTAAGAAATTAATGGTGCACATTATTCAGGTTAACCGGAAGTCAGCAAATCAGCATCTTAGCTCGAGATGGGTGCCACAGGAAATATCCTACCGTATATAGAACGGTAATAGATGCTTGAGAATACAAAAGCTATTGCTTACTATACGTATACTATGCCGCTCAATTTTATTTTAAATTGATCATTAGTATGGTCGTGATTGAATACCGTACGTCAACACTGAAGCCAATGTTCAGTCCAGATATATTACTATACACACACACATATATATAAACATTGCACTAAAATATCCCTTTCAGTTACGCATCGAGTGGATGTCAACGAGTATTGCACTTTCATATACATGCATTATTATTAAAAAGCTGTTCCTATTACGTAACATTTGAGTGCACGGGTGAAAGGTTACCTGCCTGAGTGCACAATTCCCTATGTTCACGCACTGTCCATACAGGTAGACACATACACACTCCGTAACGTGCTGTATACACACATACTCTTACACGCACATCGTACTTTAACATGCCACACTCAGCTATGTCACAGCCACGATGGCAGCACGCATTCAGTGTCACTCCGGACAGTGTCACTCCTTCAGTGTCACTCCGGGCAATGTCACTCCTGCCGTGAGACCAGATATACCTGGTGGCCTAATTCTTTCATTACACATGCAGCCGATCACGCCAGTGTACGGGGAAGGTTAATTGATTATTGACATGGTTGAGTGCATCGCGTCACATGGCACCGCACTGCAGCGTACAGCCGGGGGAATCACCACACTGCAGCGTACAGCCGGGGGAATTGGAGCCACAAGGTCACCAGCAGGTGCCCCAATTGAATGACATCCGTATACCGTGGAGTCTACTCGTTGTGGTAGTTCAGTACACATTATACCAAATAACGTTATACGGTTGATAATCCAAGTACACGAATAGCATTGTAATTTGTAGGTTAACATGGTTTACTTTAGTTTGACCTAAACACGGCAGAGCTCATCTAGCGAATTTTACGTCACCGCTTGTTGACAATTCCTTTCATTTGTTTACGAAGCTTCCATGTTTTCGATGTTTGATATCCATAACAGACACGATCGACGTAGAGCGTATTTTAACTACACGAACTTCAAATTCAACGCAATGTGAAACAATCAAGTTATTTTTATGAATGTTGACAAATATCGGTGTGCAGCAACGTTTGCTACAAATATAGATGCATTAGCACTAGTTAGCAGGATGGCCTAATGAGCCATATGCTCATATACATGTATAACGTAATTTAGTCACGTTTACGTTGTGATCTCTGCACGCCGCAATATATTTCTTCACTTTCTTGTACGATATCTTCACCCATCTTGTGCCATATCTTCACGTATACTGTGCGTTGTCTTCACGTAGTGTGCACTGTCTTCACGTATACTGTGCGTTGTCTTCACGTAGTGTGCACTGTCTTCACGTATACTGTGCGTTGTCTTCACGTATACTGTGCGTTGTCTTCACGTAGTGTGCACTGTCTTCATTAATAGTGTGTAATGTCTTCATCTACCATAACAACAATGCACAATGTGACATCACGTGCCTTATCTTCCCGTTACCGGTTACTACGATTTCATATTTGGGGATAACGGGGGAACATTTTAGGAAAGGGATTTACATCTTGGGAGAGTAACTACCCACCAAAACAGTCATGTTTCGTTTCAATCGTTGAGGCAGGTCAAGTATAATGTGTACGGTCGTTGGTGTGTAACCCTCTCAACGGGTAACCCTCTCGAACTCTGAATCGACAACCCACTGGGCTATCACTCGCCAACCCTGTTCGTCGTCTGCCGAGTGGATGCTATCAGCAACTTCTGTAGTTCTGTATTTTACCTCAATGGTGATGACACAGACTGGAGTTGTCTTGCACCATCTTTCTAATCTGCTGCCCTACACCGGAAGTGGAGCCTGTCTAGCCTCATGACAGGAGAAGGTCATGGCGATGGTCCTGCATGGTAAAGATCAGTGTATCGTGTCGCCTGTGGTGAACATTTTACACCATTTACTTGATATACACATCGTCTTACTTTCCAACGAAGATGTGTCACATTCTTTGTCATAGATACGAGATATAGTGTGATCTTGACTAAATTAACTATGTCAATACTACAGCGAATAAAGGTCAGGTCAGGTCAGGTCAGGTCAGGTCAGGTGGCCTGTTCCAGGATCCTAACAATATTCTGGCAGGACACCTTTACCTCGGGGGTTCTAGTTAATGTTTGAGAAATCACGTCAGGTGTCTTGGCCGGGACACCTAATATTGTTGTTGTTGTTGTTATGACGTTTGGTAGTATGTGCAGATTGTGAGAATTAGTGTGTGAATTGTTAGTCAATGAATGTATGACTATATAGGGTAAAAACTATTATGAAATGTATTGTGGTGTTCATATCATAAGAAAACATGAAATGTTAATGCGCAATGTATGAACATTACCTAATTACACATTGTGTGGATGTTGACTATGTATGTCTGGGTTCTCTTGCTTGTGAATACAGATTGTTCAAATTATGAAGTAGCAAACTGAAATACACCCACGTTGCGACAACGTGAAGATAAACAACATATGCACAACAACAATCTTAAAGTATAATGGAAAGCATTATGTATATCGGTCGTATACAGCTTCAAGGGTTTCAGCGAACAAGTGTGAATTGACATTTTAAAACATGGTAATTCAACATTCCATGAACTAATAATAACCAATCCAAATAATGGCACTGATCTCCTGTCCGTGTTTCTCTGTTCCTCCACATATCCACATCCTGCAGACCCCTGTAACACTAGTCTCTGTACGCGCCGGGAAGGAAGAAGTAGATATTGTGGCTTAGCCATACATGCCAAGTTTTCTCATCCTGAGGCGAAGAAATACACTTTTCTATTTTGACAGATGGCTATAAAAACATGGCAAGGGTGAGAAAATAGTTCCCTGACCAGGGGCCCGGCCGCTAGAGGGCAGCTTCCGTCTAAGATGACACTGTATCAATACGCAGTTATCATCACCCCCGGAGATTTAAGTCATACTGAGGCTTTGTCCTGAAATATTACACAGCAAAACTACGAGGCTTACTGCACGCATAGCACGCGTCGGCCAGCATCCATATTGTTGAACATAACCGCGCGTGCGTCCTCTCCAAAGTACTACTTCCGGTAGTATTGCCAAATAATTCACGCCACCAACTGAGATAACCTCCAATTAAAAGATAATTAGAATATCTATGTTATAGTTGGTGTTGGATCAGACTAGTGTTGGCATGCATTAGGGACGAAAACAAGCGTGGAGTCAGTAACGCCAATCCACTCAGAACAGGTGTTCCACGAAGTCTAAAGTGATGTCCTTAGTTTAGGCTAATACCCAGTATCAACCAGACATTTCTTTGCAAACACTGACATTTGAGCATAGAGTAAATACGATTAAAGAATATGAAAAGGAAACGGGATAATATCCTCAACAAAAAAACGCAACCGCTATGTGTATATTCTGTAGGGAAACCTTCTACTAAATTCCTGAAATCGGCTTGATGAATATGGTGTCACTCTTCTTCCAATACGTCTGGGAGTTCTCGAAGATTACCTTGAACCCGTAGACACTTCGACATCCTTCGTGGCTAAACTAAGCTAAATGTTACTTGCCCTTGCATAATATTGTTGACTATATCATATATGTCACCGTGTTATATGGTACCCTTTTCCCGTTACACATTATTTCACTGGGCCAATGCCAAACGCCATTGTTTACTATAATTACTAGAACGCCATAAATGCGATGTTTAATTGACGCTAGGGTCAAGTTGGGGAAGTAGTACATAATGTACTTATATGATTAATTTCAGATTTTGTTACCAGACTGATGTTTAGACTACCATGATGTATATAACACGTACACAGGCATCGTGCGACAGTTGACTGAAGCATTTGGCGAAGACTTCCGTGTATGCAGGTGTCACTAGAACATTGTATTAACAATTATTCTTAAGAAGCTAACGACCGATTCCATTGCCATTAGGTGAAACTGTCAATGAACCCACCTACTTGAAGAACAATCAACGTTTTAACTGTGACTTGCCCTATATTACTGCCTTACATTGCAAATGTTCTAAGCTAATGTCGTGACTATCTCCAATCTCCACATCATAACCATCCTCGAAACGCACCCCAGATGTCTAATAAGACTAATTAGCACATGTTATGCGCGATAACATGCTCAAGATTTATAATATATTTCCAGGTTTTCAGTCTCTGAGATGGATTAGTGACAGTTGAGACGTTAAACTAATTTAGTAAATATTGAACACGTGTCTACTATTCTTACCCATGCACAAGGGCAATCATATCCCGGCCCAGTCATAATACATGTATATTGATAATAACCGTACGGACAATATTACTTGACACAGTTTTCTTTTGAAATCCTATTACCGGTAGCATACACTTACTATTAGCAATTACTATAAGTGACGAGAGTGACCTAGATTGATATCTCAGTCATGTCATGTATCTTAGCTCAGACATCTCACGGCCTTGAAGAAGCAATAAGCTAGTTAGTTAGTAAACCTATATCTGCTAGTTGCTTGTCTAATGTCTGTCTAATGCAAACATAAACACACAACTGATAACACTATAGAGTACACCTGTTGCTAACTTGCTACACACAGATGCATGTGTTGAACACCACGAACATAGTGTTCAGTGATATCAGTTCTAATCAGAACACACTAAAATATATACTAGTTCCAGAATGTGTTATCTTCTCTTTGTTTGTGAAGCCATAATATCTATTATACCCTGACGTTCGTTACCACACATGTTACCTCATGGACAGGTAACCTGCCCGTCATCTGACGTTATATAGTTCATCCTAATTTCACCATCGTATATGTCCACACTTCACGGTATGTCCTAACATTAGCCGCATACTTATTCTAACTGTATTTACTAAAGTAATGTTATGTCCTAACGGTTGCATGGACATTGATGGTTCATTTACATGCAGCAAGGTGTGAAATGCACTTTTCATACTTCGGAGTAAAATGTATTCAGTATACATGCACTAGTTCAGTTCATATTGTTTTCTTGATAATAATAATGAGCATTCAGTTCACAAACCTATTCTGTTGTTTGGAGACTTCATTTGAAGAATATTCAAGTTCATAGTTCATACAAAACTCAAACTGACGGAAGTTAAAACGATTTATAACTTATGCGGCCGAGACTGTGTACCAAGGGGAAGTAACTCGATGTTGTTCCGAATGTTGAAAACCTATACTGTATATTCATAGAAACAAAACTCAAATTGACTTACCACAGTGTAAAAACTTATCGTCTTCCATTCAGTGATTGGTAATAATCATTAACATTATGTTATCTTAATACCTATAGGCATTCAAAAACAACTGCTATATTGGATGTTCTCCTGTTATAGACAACTTATGAGGTTCAATGTATGAAGATCAGGGTTACTTGTCAGCAAGCAGCAATTCTAATGTTTTAAAGTTGAATTATTTCTTGATATAGACATGCATATTTACCTAATGATTGCTTTAAATGTGTTGGTGTATTCTATTGTAACATACTAGTATATGGTAACATCTATGGTAACATTAAGCATCTAATGGCAGTGCATAAGGGGCCATTTCAACACTGGGACCCGTTCCACATAACACTCGTAGCGCTACGAGAGTCGTCACTCCTGGGTATCATTTCTCGAAGCTCTCTCTACTACGAGACATAAGAACTCTCGTAGCCATCTCTAATATATGGAGATCGTGCACTTACGAGAGCACCATGGTTCCGTAGTGTATATGGGAGCTTCGAGAACGATACCCTGTACGTTAGCAAGCAGTTGCTAAAGAGTTACGACTCTCGGAGCGATACTATTGTTCTTTGGAACGGGCGCCTGTTTACCATGTCCGTGTCAATAACAGCTTGCACAGCCTTTCTGCTTCCATAATAATACCCGTGGGATTACGTTATCATCGTCTAACGTTACCTCCATCGCTTCACCCTGTCTTCATTTCTTATTCTTGTCAACTGACTTCCCTATACTAGGTTACCGACAATTCCGTAATCTCAAATGTAAAATTGTGTCAAACGCAGAAAAAATATATGGTCTATCTGCAACTTGACATTAAAGATAACGTCATTGTTTTCTGGTGGGATATACATGTAGAGAAATAAAACTGGCTGTGGATCACAAATGTCGAAATACGAGAAGATACGAGACTTGTATGTTGGAGCAGCATGAGATACTGTGACATGAACAGTAATAAACTATTGACTAATAATATACATGCAAACGTACCTCAAAGGTATAGGTGTTTCGTAAACTGCTTTATTTGCATTTTATTTCTAATATTTTGGTGCAGTATTACTCAAGATTAATAATCATATAAATTAATGCCTGCTTCGAACAGTCTATTAACTTAAACAATTCAATTCAATTCAATTTTATTTCTCTTTTACCACTATCACTGGTATACGAGACGTGCATATAAACATTAATACAAAACAAGTATTAAAGATAATGGATGGACATATACATGAGTTTTACTTTAACAATGTCATCATTTGATGTGGTGTCTGTATTAATTCGTTGAAGCCTTTCGTCGTAAATAGCATAAAGGTACTTCAATTGGTCCCCGGCACTATTATTATGTATAACACTTGTATAGGTTTTACTTTACGATGAGGGCGGAAGTAGGGGGCGCTGATGTAGCCGCAAAACCGGAAATAGTGCTTGTAATTAGAAGTACTGTTCTTGAAGCACTTGTTATATTGCTCCGAGATCTGGCAGCTTGTTGAGCTTATCTCTGCTGAGAATCAAGCCACTGACCGCGATAAGCTATGCACACTAATTTAGATTGTGTCATTACGATTTATGTCAACCGTATATTAAAGAATCATGAATGAATAAATGGGTTAGTTATTTATTTAGATACCAAACGAATATGAATCGTAACAATATGCCTAACTACTAATACTATAATTATGTATACATATCATCGGACAAATCTTCTTGTTCAATTGATCCAGACGTTTAGATTCATTGAGGAATACGAAGATAAAGAGTATCAGAGTATCAGTTTCATATAGTAATGGCATATACAAACATACGTGTATAGTGTCCTCCTCTGAGACTATAACAAGTGTGGCTGCACCAATACCAGAGAGGCAGCTATAGAAGTACACACGCTCACCAGATGGAGGAAGTCGTCATCAAGCCATCTAAAGTGGATGTGTTTCATGTCAAGGCGAGGTCGATCGGCCAGTAGTATTTGCAGCGATCCTTGAACGTAATTAATAGGGGTGTCACGATTCACCGATGCATCGGTGCATCGCGATTTTACCTCTTATATCATGATACGCGATTCTGTCTTTATGAATCGATTAATAATTTTAATGTGAATCGATTGTTTAATGCATGTTTAGATCAATTTGTTTTAATAATATTCATGATTTTAACATGATTACTGAAATTCTTCCCAAAGTTCTCTAAAAATTAATCACGATATGTATCGTATCGTGAGCCTGGTATCGTGATCGTATCGCGAGATAGGTGAATCGTGGCACCCCTAGTAATTAATAATACGAATCAACGAATGTAGTAGGCTGCATACCTCCGCTATTACTATCTGGTGTTAAAGACGTCAAGGTGTAACTGGGGTGATAAGTGCTTTACACTACATAGGAACACAGCCTGCTTCTAATACTATGGTTCTGAATGATGTTGCGTTACAGGATTACTGACAATAAATGCGTTGTACATTAAAAGCATAATATCACATATATTTATGGTTCTTTTGGACTAGTTCTTAGCTACAACTGCAAAATACATTAATTTGACATACATACAATCATAATGTGTACTTCCAAAAACCTTTCCACTCTGTATTGTAGACAACTATATGCACTGCAATCCGATAGACAACCTGAATATGGTCGTATTGTTATTTGGTTCATAATATCAATGCAAGGGGACATAACTCAGTGGTACGACTTGAAATATAATAGCCAACGGCAACGTTTGCTTGCAATTCCTTCATAGATCAGGTGATGCATCAAAGACAAGATAAATAGCGGAACGTTACATTTATTCATATAAAATAGTAATATGTTGATAACTATTAAATAATGGGGACTAAGTACATCAGCAAATAACATATTAAGCAAGCGTAATTAGTCTCAGATCTAAATTAGTTTGTCCATTATACAGGTCTATCAAATGTGATATTATGCCTTTAACTAACACTGTACTAGTAAACTATTTACCGTAATATATGTTACATTTATATGATGACACGTATCACTAATTAAATGATAACATTACACGTTTTTGTAACGTGGCATTGTTATAAATTATAGATAATGTATACGGTATAGGTAAACAATTGAATGTAGAATATTTTTGTAACTACAGATTAGAATATCTAAATATTAATAATGTGGAAATTCAAAAATCAATATACATGTATAGAGGATATTTTCTCGAATACCATGTTATGTTTATCTCATCGAGTGGAGTGGGAGAGTTGCCCAGTTAGTTATTTTCACTAGTGAACAATAACACCTACCTGTTATTTCCACTGATAAAACGTGGTATTTCACTGCATTTATGTAATACATGTTGTTATTCATTTAAAACATTACAATATATTCACCTCCACCTACAACGAATTTCTGAATGAATGAAGGAGCGGTTATTGTAGTACCAATCAATTCTTCACGTTGTCCCAACATTCCGATGAGATTTAGCATCACACCCGGTCGTCACAGTCATTCAGCTGTTGTACATGTTTGCACGCAGATAGGTGTCACTGCACTGGGTCATTGGGTAGCCGGATAGTGTTCCTGACACGTGGCTGTACTGGGTTCAATCCTGGAAATCTCAGGTTGTTTGGACACAGTGGTGTATTAAATAATCTCGATACCCTGACATGGCAGTCCACTGATAGGTATGTCAGTGTATGGCATTGACGTTCAATTATGACCCAAATGTTACCATTGAAGAACTCCTTCACGAACAGTTATTCAAGTCCAATTTCAGAAGGCATATACGTATCTTTCGAATTTATTTGGACTTATATTACGTGTACCATGGAGGTACTTATTTACAACCACTACATTTAATGTTGATAATGTTCATTCCGTGCTATAATAATGAATCAGTACAACACGCAGACATTCATTTCTTAGGATATATTCATGGGACGGTTCCACACATACCGATAGATAATAAATGTGCCAATCTAAAAATATCAACGCTTGCTTTCTTCGGGCGCTATTGGTGTAGGAATGCAATATCGCCTAAACTAATTACTGTTCACCTTGTTCTTATGTTCCAAAAGTTTGTTTTTTTAATTCGCATGTTCGTAGAGAAACATTAATAACTGATTCGTGTTGATATGTGGGAAGTTGAGAAAACACTTCCATAAAATATCAATAGTTTCTGACCTTATGATTCAATTATTTTAGGGAAAAGTTGCGAGTTGAAATTTCGGTAAACATTATTTTTCTATTGGCCCACCTTATTATGTTTATAGTATCCGTTCTACCAGATGCTGTGGAATGTCCATCCTTTGTAGCAATTTGAAATTTGTAATAATGTTTCGATTATATCCCAGTTGACAATGAATGGTCACTTTCCAAAGGTAACACCAACTTGCATGATTTTAGTTGTTTTGCTTGACTTATGATTACAGCTATTATGGGTTTTAGTTTATTTTCAAAATGTCCGCTGGAATGATGGCTGAAGAAAAAAAGGTTGATGGAATAAAATAATTAATATCATGCCAATATGGATAGAAGGCCACATCTTGGCTTAGCTACAGAAGAACTCCCGCTATAAAGACGGTACAGACATGGTCAGTTATACTAGATATTTGATATACATGTAAATGGATGCATACTCATGAGGTGTCAATCATAAGTGACACCATAGCTAACGCTGGAAGCCTGCCTCAATGATTTTACTTGGGACCGTCCATAATGCCATGCAATTCCTCGCACTGTATACCAACACATGTCGCCAGCTGCAGAGTACAGACCTTGTTCGTGGAATTCCTACCAGTATAGACATGTTCTTCTACGGTACCGTTTCTACTTGGTTATAAGATACACATTTAGTACCATTGAAGCATGTCATCTGCCTCCTTACTGACGTACAGGGGGAAACTCAAGTATGATTGGTAGCGTGGATGTCGTTCGATACATACGTTACAGCTGAATAATACCCTTTGGTATGCAAATAACTGTGGATCTGAATACATTGCCATAAAGGTGAAGATACGTACAATAATGTTGGCTTCAAGTGAATTTAATATATATGAAACTTTTATCAATTCATATGCATTTTACATTCAGAATCATACACACGTTACTGCTGCATACACAACTGTAGCCATACCAAATAATTGTACTCATTTCAAGACGAAAATCCACCCCTGGATCCTTCTTGGAGTCTGTGTTGTTCAGATGGATAACTATTGGACCAACCTTACTGTCGTGGACATCTTCATAGTGTGAATGATATGCAACTACTGTAGTATCTTCAACGCAATTTAATATTTCACATTTTAATTATTTTCATCCACTTTCTCATGTACACTATTGTTATAAATACAGATAACAAATGTCAAGTATTGGCGCAAATGTATCAATTAAATTGAAGCTAATATTTAGAAAGAGAGACTTTGCATAACATTATTATATTCGGTGTTAATGAATATCTGTTTGGACTTGAAATCTATTCATCACTTTTCCTTGAGTAAACAATACTAGTATACGAGATGCTCTTTGAAGCCATTGGAATGCATGAATGAATGAATGATTCTAATTGAAATAAAGACGTTAATCGTACCCCAGTTGTTGCTATTACATGTATTTTGATTTGTGTTCTTCTTCAAAACGATCCAGAATAATAGTGAACTATAAGGTAAAACCAATCCGTAAAGGCGTAATGGTATGTATATCTGCGAATGTATACATACATATGCTTGCTCTTTCATATACATGTACATGTATCCGTATTTATGTATGAACTTGAGACCATACGCACAATCGCATATTATAATATACACTACTATAAAAAAAATATACAGTACACTATCACACGAAGTGGGTGAAGCGTTCTACGAGAGCAAGTCGTCCCTTCTTAAAATAGATGCACCTTGCATTGTAAACACCCATAAACGTTGCTTGATATTGAAATTTCCATACATGCATTTGAAAAATAATAACAATCGCAGAACGCTACGAATGACGCAGACAAGCGCACTACACAGATCACAAAGCCGGCTGATCGCGCTCATCAATAGATTTACATAAGCATAACAGTTAATAAACACTTATCCGGCGCATTCAACATTGATCTTCGCCGGAAGAGCTTGGCTTATCGCGTGAATGTTCTATAGCACTGAGTCAGTGGAGCATCACACTATACAGCTGTATATGTACGTTACTCTACTGTCGGAGGGTTACTGTATCACATATACTACAAGTTGTAGGCACGGTTCTTGGAGACTGCGTTGTGCACGTGTTGCATAATAAATGCAGTCAATTAGTGTACTACCAGGACACACGCGAACCTCCCACTCAGTTATGAACTATGGCCCACGAATATTTAACACATTACTACGCGATTCATAATTAACTACGCCGCATAACTTGTGAAACCAAACACGTAATTCTATACTCAATAACACCTACTATCATGTACGTGTGAATGGAGTATGAAAGTTGTGAAATAACTGTAAAGTTGGGGATGGCGACTGGTGACGGAATGGTGTCAATGGCACCACGGTCATGGTGAACTCACACGCCTAAAGGTTGGGTGTCGAACCCTGAATTCCGTCTCACTATCATATTTAATGCGCATTTCAGCAAATAATTATACGTTTTTGAAAATCAATTACTAGTACTATAATGGCAAAACCAATATGACAGTTTGTAAAATATTAGTAATATTACCGGATTTAATGTGCGTAGTTATATATATATATCCATGTGTACTGATTTCACCTTATCGACTCCATGTGTAGTATACAACCCAAGCTGCTAGTTACGGCACAAACAGGTTTTTTTAAATTCCCAATTCCATCTCATCCTAGCGGGTACTCATTCACAGTTTGGTGGACTGGAGCAGTGCGGATCTATCAAACACACACTAGCATACATACAGTGGCACTGCTTCCAACATCAAGCTAGCAATTACCCTCTCTTTCTCTCTCCCCTAGTCTATCTCTCTCTCTAACACACACAGTCTCTCTCTCTCTCTCTCTCTCTCTCTCTCTCTCTCTCTCTCTCTCTCTCTCTCTCTCTCTCTCTCTCCTTCCCTGTACCCTGTACCTTGTAGTTGATTCTGCATATGAAATTGAGGTCAAAGATTTGGGGTTTAAAATCGCTTTCAAGATGCTTTCACTTATATCACAGCTTGTCAATATTTCGATCGCAACGAAGTTAAACTCTATATTCACTCACTCACTCAATATTTCGGGCCTCAGGAAAGCTGCCATGTTGCAGTAAACCCTGCAAAGGCCATGGTGTCCACACACATATTAATTTATAAATACAGGTTATGAGTGACCTAGATAAAAAGTTATTGTCTCAACTTACATCGTGCACCAGTGCAATGTGGCGACCTCTGTGTTCACTGAACCGTGTTAATCAGATATAGTGAGCCGGGTTTATTGCCCATTGTATTCTGGTTGTCCTGTTGGTCAGTTCACCATGGCTGGCATAACAGAGGTTTGAATGCGTGAACTTTACCGTGTGACTGCTTAAGTGTGTACTGGTACTGTGCTATGTGCGCTATATGTGTGTGTGTGCGCTATATGTGTGTGTGTGCGCTATATGTGTGTGTGTGTGTGTGTGTGCTATGTGTGTGTGTGTGTGCGTGCGATATATGTGTGTTTGTGTGCACTATATGTGTGTGTGCATGCACTATTATTATATGTGTTTGTGTGCTATATGTGTGTTTGTGTGTGCGCTATATGTTGTATGTGTGCGCTATATGTGACTGTGTGCGTGAGAGGAGGTCACTAAGCTATGAGTTGCTTGTTTATCATCTACAGTGTATTTTGTGCTATTACATGTTTTAGTATTTCTGTAATAAGTAATATGGTGGTTGTGATACAGTAATCATTTTAATAGCAAATTGTGTTTTCACCTTCGACACTCGCATGTGTATTCTGTGTATGTTCGAAACTCCAAGCTGGCTTATCAGGTGTATTTGCTGCATGTACTGTGTGTATTGAGTTATGTGTATGCTGTGTACTGAGGAATCTGTGTACTGTGTATTGAGCGATGTATGCTATGCTATAGTGTGCAATACTGTGTGAGCTAATTGCTTGCTACGTACATAGTATATCTCTCGTCATGCTTAGCGAACTCTGTTTGCATCAGACCATGCAATCCAATCATATAGTGCGATTTGACTCAGAGTAATTTTGAGTAACCGCCCAAAACTGTCATCGGAATAGTGTACCAGCGTACCTGTACATACACTACTGGCATATTCGAAACTGATCTGGCTTATATCAATGGTTTCTCATAGTGTATCCATGACACTTTTAACCCTCTCCATGCTGAAGGCAGCCAGAGATGCCCTAAACATCAGGGATCAAAATTAACACGTCCTCTAGCCCGGGCCATTTCTCACAATGCTAAAGGTATCCTAAGGACTAGTAGAAATTCATAACATTTGTTATTTGTATCACTATTCGGGCTAGTAAGTTTTAAAGTTAGTTTCTATCGCTGAGTTACATGCTAAAGAGCAGTGACTGTGCCTAATCCAGCAGGGAGAGGGTTAATGGCTCATCATGGAGCTGCCTATGCTATATCATAACAGTGCACTTTATATACACATGGCAGGTGTTTTATGTGTAATCCTGGCAAATTGCATTAACATGTTGCGTTAATTGCATTAGCAACATGGTACATTAATTATTATGCAGTAATGACATGTGTGATTATTTATGTGTATTTGTATACCTATACTAGAGAGCTATAACAAAGTACTCGGATCTCGGGAGTTACCGCATCTCTTTGAACAATGTACTATCATTAGAGCACTGTTATGAAACAATCGTATACTCAAGAACAGCACTGTATATATTGTTAAAGGTGCCTTCTCACGTTGCGATTTGTATGAACAATTTGCATGAGAACAATCAAATTGATGTGTTGATCATAACATAGAACTGATTGTATTCGATTGTTCTCATGCATCGATATTATTACAAAGTTGTTCATACAAATCGCGTCATGAGAAGGCACCTTAACTCTCTCCCTGCTGGATTAGGCACATAGGGCATCTCCAGTTGCCTCCAGCATGGAGAGGGTTAACTGATAACCACGATGGTGCTGTGGTTTCTTAGTGGATGTGACTTTGAAACCTTCACGATGAAAATGTTCTCAGTTGCCAGTTCAACGTGTTTGAAGAATAGCTGCAATTTTTGCTTTTTTTACATGTGACAGATGTACAATTTGTATTCCATTTCATGCAATACTAAAGTTCTCAAATATTTGTGCAATTAATCTGTTATGATTATTGAACGACCTGTGTCTGGGTAGATAGAGACGATCCGGCCACAAATCAGGATCACGCCAGCCAATCGGATGCCAGTGTTTCGCTGCACATGTTCTCATTGGCGTATTTTGAAAGTAAATACGCCGACATGTGTGTTTGTCATCAGTACTGGTTTCCTTGGCCTCACTGCAGTGTAGACTCTCTCCCCAGGAAATGTATATTCCACATCTTTCTTCGGATCTGTCTTTGAAACACAGGAAAGATGGGGGGAGGGGTGTGTGCTG
>JAVCKZ010010013.1:0-36439 GCA_034780755.1 Lepetodrilus elevatus | reverse complement strand
CTCTCCCCCTCTCTCTCTCTCTCACACACACACACACACACACACACACACACACACACACACACACACACACACACACATGTATGTATATACACCCACATCTTTAACTGGAAACACATTGGTTTGGTAGTCTTCAATCTACGTAAGTTAGGAATTACGTTACACTGTTTCCCTATTTCTGTCGTGCTTTTTTTCTGAGCCATAAACTGCAACTCCATGGATACTGTTAAATGCTCTTATGTGGACGGCTTGCGGAATGTTTGGACAGTGAATTTTCGGTTTGTAACTCCATTGCCGTGAGAAGTATGAAAGCCAATTCTTAAAAATGGATTCTCAAGTAATGTTTGCCAACCTACAACAAACATAACGGTTGTTACCCTGCACAAATATAACAAGCGGGAGGTAAGTGGCTTAGTAGGCGTGGTGCAAACATGAATTGGGGTTATGGAAAGAAATTACCATGGAATAGATGTTACGCTCCTGCCAGTCCTGTATTGTGGACCTAGATCACTGTCCACACAGAGTCGAGGTGCACTACGTCTATAGCAGGTCTACGTGTGTCTACATTGGAACATATCAAAATATATTCATTATAAACGGATGCATCAACAACATTATATTTGATTTATCGAATGCATCGTCAACTTTCTCTTCATGACAGTGTGAGAACGGTTAGCTAATTACGCAAGCACTCCTTGTTTACTCGGAATCGTCAGATTCGCTGATTAAGACCCCGAGATCGATGATTCACGTCCATGCAGTGGGTTCACTTGACCCGTAAGTTAATTTCAGCTTGGATAGATAGGAAGATATCGTAAATCAACAAGGAGATTCTTGAAGCAAAAAAACTGTCATTACTTTGCACGGCGAAACAATCTTTCAGCCAGACAGTTGAGTGTGCGATCGATGCGAGGCCAGGCGAGATACTGGCGAATGTCCTGGCAATATATTGGCATTAATGTGAGACTCCGGCAAAGTGTTAACATGACTAAGTTTTATTTTTCTAACAGATTGCAATTTCATTAGAAGTTTCAGTGCTGTGCCTATGAAGTGGACAACACCTCTATTCATGAAAGAGAATGAATTACGTGTGTAGATCTTACGTTCCATCTAAATGGCGAGTGCTCTTGGCAGCGATCAAATTAAACTTTTTTCCTTTTTCAATCATGACTTGAATTGAAACAAATTATAGAGAAACAGTGCAAACTGCATCCCAAATCCTACTGCACGATGTGATGTATATCTATAGTAGTTTGACAAATGGTACAGTTAAAGTAGCATGCACACAATTGTGGCTACATGAAACTATACTAAAGTTTACTAAAGTACATCGTGCATCAATTATATAGAAATTTAACTATGTGGAAGTCGGCTGTCTGACGTGTAATGTATGGTACTGCGTCGCGCAGAAGAAAAACATCCCATCTGGGACATGCTTCTTTTGTGGACAACGCACACGCCCGCGGTGAACAAATCAAACCTGTGTTTTTGATCTTAACTATACGTAATTGATCTCCGCGAAGCCGTGTAGTGAGGTGCCTGGAGTCAGTTGCCTACTCTGTCTCTACATTATGCATGTCTTCCTTCTATTTCCAGGAGCTCCTGCTGCTCGTCTACCTCTAGCATGGAGATCAGACTCACCAAAGAAAGGCCATACTGATGGTTTTACAAGTATCTAAACTGAACGGTCAGAATAAAATCCCACAAGATTTAAGTAAGAATGTTGCAATGCCTGGAATCACAAGAAGACCTCTGTAGATGTGTCATGACTTTCTAAATGGAGACAATAATACAGATAAGAGAGGTATAGTGATGATCTACCCAGCAAATGTAAGGCGTAATTCTGACACTTTGAATTCGTTTCTATACTAGTTTGCATACAACTATTTATAATTACTATAGTATGAGGTAGTCAAAGTCCACATGTCATAATTGTGTTAAATCTTTGTAATTCATAGCCAGGGAGCGCCACGGAGACGGAGAAAGATCGACGGAGACTTTACTTAGGATTGGACACCATCGTTGTCGCCGTGGAGGAGATGCAGTTGACCGTGCTGCTCGTAGATCTGAGCTCGCAGAAGTACTGATAGTAGAACTACCCGCCACGGCAGTCTACAAACTATGCGGACCCAGATTGCAGAATGTCTTCCATATATACGGAATCTCAGGAAAGTAATTGAGAACAGAATCACGATCCTTGATGACTAGGACCGCTTACCTTGGTGACATTGCTGATGTTGATGACGTAGATGACAGTGATGATAACACCATGGTGACATTCCGTCCAAGTCTAATGTCATAAACGTAAAGCATAAGATGACGTTAACAATTTAAAAATACACGAACAATTGTACGACTGCTTGAGCCATGTGCAAGATGACACATACTAGTATTTGTGTTTGTTCCTACATGGAATCCCAGTAGTCGTGATTCCTTCATGTTACGTACTGTGGTGGTTTACATTGTGGCATCACTCAATAGACACGCACAGTGTGTAGTCATGATGGACACGGAGCGTATCAAGCACAGACATCCTTGCCACGTAAACCCATCCTGGTTCTACTACATAGTCGAGTACTCCCTACCATGCAGTTTGCTTTAAACCCTTATTATATATGTCTGGTAATAGGTTTCACTGTCAACCATGCTCTACTACTGTACACACGATGAGGTAATGGTGATAGACGATATAATAGTATACTGAAGTTCTAGTAATCTAGATTGAAGTACGCAGCTCAGATACTAAATACTTTGGTCTTTGCCAGATGCATATTCACAACGTCATCAATACATACATCAGCTACTAGCAGCTCTTCATCAATACAATCTGTAGTGTGGTGTAATACCAACTTTGCTATTTCTTTTGAGGCGAAACTTTCACCGAAATTGAAATAGCATCTCCCCGTGATGATCTGAGGATTACATGGCACGAGCTGAGGTCTGTGTGGACACTAACAGACAGAGTGGGCAGCTGAAGGATCATCTTACAAAGTCTATTTTACATTTGTCGCAAGACAATTTCCTGGTAGCAGTTTCCACTTAATTGCTTCGACTGATAATCCAGTTAAGGAGGCTGTGTGTGTTTATGTATGCTATTAACGCACCAAATGCTGCTGACGGAAGTCGCAGCTTCAATTATTCTCACAATGCAATGCGTGACGTCTGGTTCTCTTGCCAGTCTCGCGATGGTGGAGAGTGTAATCAAGTTTGTGAAATGCAAGACTGACATTCTGTGCGAGATTGAATGAAAGGTAGTAATACAAAATCAGCGTCCGTAAACAGTTTTGAAAGCCATGGAAAAATGAGATATCCATCAAAACAAATATTAATTCATCGGCTAGCCAATCAATAGTTTTTAACGCCGTGATTGGCTTTGAGAGACGAACGCGGAGCTCTGGCTGTTTACATGATAACTACACGGAAGAGCAACTGGGTGAACAATCTATATATACTGATAATCAGTAATTATAACATTACCATTATTTATTCAAAGCGGTTTATTTTGAGTAATTTAATGTATGCTAGCGGTATTATTGCAACGATTTCGACTAATGTAAAGACAATGTTGATATTGGTGGCACAGCCAACAATTTGATAATAACCCCATTAATTCTGCAAACAGTAATCGGAATTCCTCGTTATATGGCGTATTATTCCATTGTTTTGTCAGCTGTCATTTACTCATTGGGGTACGACATATGGCTGCATTACGCGGTCTCTTTAAGCCAGGATCTCCAGCGCGATGACGTCGATGTCGACCTCTTCATGAATACTTCATTAGTTTGGCTGTAACCATGTGACGAAGGGAATCATACATTGAAGCATTTAATTAGCACTTGTTCATAAATACAAGTCGTAATTTTTACCTGTACATGTATGTATATGATAAAATGTCATTATATGGTTTATTTAGAGTACTTTTAGTTAATTACAATCAATGATGCCATGAATTTGGATGTCACATAATTCCAATGTGATTAATTTATTTCCATTTATTTTAAAGTACGAAACATATGTTAGTATATGATAAAAGAAACCCGTTAAACCTTTACTAACAACACCAATCCAATTCGTCACCAATACTGTGGACTACTGACGAAGGACAAGACATTAACCCTAGGTCTACCATCGCCAGGACATGTGAATTGACATGTGGAGTGGAACCACCACGTGGATCTACCGCTCAACATGACCACTTAAAAACCACAGCGTTCGTCATTATAATTTCAGAAGATGGCCAGCACCGCTAGAATATATGGAGAAATAGCAATGTATTTACACGAATAATTTCACCGATATTTTATGGAAAGCCGTCCAATCTATAAAATCTGGTGTTATTTCTTGTCATCTGGCGAGCAATAACGTCATTGGCGCGTGCTGAATAATTCATAGCAAGACGCGATTCAGGTGTAATTCACTAAAAGCATGCACCATATTAATTCTCCATCTATCTGTACTGTGAAGGATCAATTACTGCGCTTTCTCCAGAATGTACTCCTGTGTTCACACTTTAGCGTCATTCGTTCTTCATTACCGTTACCCTCAAATAATCAGCACTAATTGTCCCCCTTCTTATTCCTCCGCATGTGCGAAAATCGATTGACCTTTGACCTGCGTACCATTGAGCTAGTTGGCAATCACGATGTTGCCATATTTATTACCACTGGACGCCCTTAGCAATCAAGGTCCGAGTTCTAACTCGCGTGTGGTGCCGCGTCCCCGGAACATGCCATAATACAACACAGATGGAAATTTCTACCCAACTTGTGAATTAAGTCGTTCCGTGTTACATGCCAATTTCCACATCTTTATTGTCGGACGAAATATGTCCCTTGAGAGCAGTAGTAGCTGTGAGTGTCTGCTTCCTAGTTCGGAATTCATTATCAGCGACCGAAATAGGCAGTCGAACATGGTATACTCGCGTTATCACGACATGGCATGGCCGTCCGCAGACCATATACTGCGAGTTAGTGCGGGAGTGGATTATATGAATTAGGCCACTAATCTCTTTATCATGTACTTCATCTACCAATAATATATATGATCTGTCAAGATGGCTACCCCACACCTGCAGTCCAATCCAAACTTACCACGGTTTTCATCAGAGCGAGTTTTGCCAGTTGCCAGCGTGTCATTAGAACATGGTTCATTGAACCAGTGTCCCATAGAGACAGTAGATCAAGATTGAAAGTCATTACTAATTGAAATTAATTTCGACTGTGGTCGTTATATGGCCATTTAAATTTATTTATCATAAGTTAATTACTTATCAGTTTGTCATTAGTTAGTGGCAGGGGCAATAGATATCGCTTGTCTGAGATAACATTATATTTAATAGATATCGCATATGACATTGACTAATCGCGATGTAGTCTTGTCTGCAGCTTGTTACAGGACTTCATGTGGACGGAGATCTTTATTCCTAAATGGAATTTCTACTGTCTGATGACTGAAGGTGTATCCGTATATCTCACTGGGTCACACTCGTTGATATACTTGATTAAAAAAGCTGTTCGATGTTCATACTAACTTGATATTGTATGCTCGGAACTACTTCAGAACAATTATATACATATAACTCAAAGCCTTAGCAAGCGTATCTCCATCCATCAACGTACTCAAGCACACGTCACATTCAGGTTGTACTCAAGTACACGTCACATTCAGGTTGTACTCAAGCACACGTCACACCCAGGTTGTACTCAAGTACACGTCACATTCAGGTTGTACTCAAGCACACGTCACATTCAGGTTGTACTCAAGCACACGTCACATCCAGGTTGCTGAAATGTAGTTCCGCCTCTTTCTAACTGACCTTGGCCTGTTGATATAATCACATATTACACTTTTTCTTTCGCAAGCATCTTTCTATGACGCTCCCAAATCTATACCAATGTCAGATTATCGAGTCTACTGCGCGCTGATGACTACCAAAAAATACTTGACCTTTACTGATTCTGTTGAATTACGAATGGACTTGTTTTCTTCAACTTTCAACACTGTAAAAAAAACAGGGAAGATATAAGTGTCACTCTCGGTTAGAGTTTTGCAGCTAAGAACATTAGAACAAATGAGATGTTTTTGCCCCTAACCAGGGAGGTGACTTTATACTTTAGACTCCATCAGAGGAAGACAACTGTGTTAGGTTAAGTAAATTATGTTGGCCTTCAATTCTCGAGGGACTAAAATTGAAAAAAAGGAAAGTTAGTGAAAACACGTTCAGAAAGATTAAGGCAATGCGTGGCGGTCTTGTGATGCGACACTTTCAGGCAGGCTTCAGCTATTAGCGAATACTAACTAATTAGCTATTGACTGCGCGGATCAATGTAAGTGTAACTCCAGCTACTAATAGTACCAACGATCGAATCCTAATCAGGGTTATGGTACGGAGCCATAGGACTGGCAGCCAGAGGTTTTAATATTCCTAGAGTACAGTGGTAACTACTATATAGAAAGATAGCTTCGTACGGCTTGTGACGACCTGCTCGTAGTGGTCATCGTCATTGAAACAAAGACATTTTAATTTTAACTACGTAGTACATTAGGAATCTTCCAAGTATATATGTCTACCTGTTTAATGTACTATGTACGTAACAATCATGTTATTCCTTTTCAGTCTTATTTAAGAATGAGAACGAGTTCCAAACATGCATCTGCACACGTGTTCCTGTCAACTGACTTGATCATGTGTGTAGTCAATATATACAGTAGAGTAGGTATTCGTTAATAATCGGTTTACTTGTATCATGCAGAGTGGGTGTTATTCATAGATGTTATGAGTGTTTTATGATTTATTATATCAGTGTTCATGAATATTTCTTGCAATGTTGGAGATGGTCCTAAATCCACTTCGTGTTCTTGTACTCATGACGAGGGAGGTCATGAATCGCATTTGCTTCTCGAAGGAACACGACAACTGATTCAAGGCCGAGGATGAGTTAACAGATCACAGCCTCGTCACAACAGCAGCTACTGGTGGAGACTCAATACTGACAAGTAGAAGACAAGTGAAGGGATCTTGTCACATCAGTCCAAGTGACGCTGTCGTACATTCCTTCACAACACAGGCGAGTTAACCCCGCTACGCTGTAGAATGTACACCCCCTTATCAATTCGCGCTTCGCCTGCTTTCCAATTACTTCAACAACAAAAACGACGACGACGGTGATGTTTGCCGCTGATTGTGCAATTTGTAGCCTGTCTATCACAGCCAACAGAATGTGTTTTCACGTCGTGGATGTCGTAGATGTCGCGACGTGTTCAATGTGCGCAGGACCGGCGTCGTAAAGAACACTCGTTGGCTGAAGTCCGAACATGTAAGATGAGCGTAGCTTTGACAGTCTCTGGTACAGTAGCACGCGGTCATTGCAGAGAGTGGAACTAGTCAGGTGAAGGAATGGTGTCCCTATGCATCAATCATTCGTATTAGTTGAATGAAAGACTAATAATTGCCTATTTCATAGTCGTCATTTCCGTTAGTAATGAGTTATCAGCGATGCGGGTGTTCTAATCATAAGCTTCGTAACATTCAGTGAAGACTTGTTTTACAAGAGCGATCATACATTAGACATTATAGCAAGTTATCTGCATGCACAGCCACTCCAAACATTTACTGCTATTGGGACGTTACATATCGAGCAACCCACCCCCACCCTCACCCCCCCACACACTCAAACACACACACACACACACACATGCACACACACACACACACACATACATACGCACACACACACACACACATACATACGCACACGCACACATGAACCGACACACACACACACACACACACACACACACACGAATGTATACGTCTCGCGAGAGCTCAATGAGCATTTATTATTTGTCGTTCTTCTCTTTCTGCTCGGTCTATCAAAGCTGACCATGCATTAGTCACAGAACAGAGTCAAGTGATGAAGATACAGACACACTGCAATGGGGATGAAGACGTCTATATTACAACACAGTCATTGATGTTGTATACGACATGTATGTGATGTCCTACAGTGTCTACTGCTATCAGCTCCAGAATATTCATCTTCCATAGAACCCGGATCAGTACATCGACCTGAACTCACAAACAAACATAACTTTACATTCTAAAATATCTTCATGTCGGTTTAGTGGGGGCGATGAAGATGAAATTGATATCTGTATCAAGTCCAGTACGTCCTTCGAGACATCTAGGTTCAAATAAACTCAAATCAGCTTCAATGAAATAAGCTCATATATGCACAGCGGAGACTTGCTGATATTCCAGTCATGCTATCATGCCGAGGCGGTCCTTGATGTGTGAATGTGTTGTCAAACGAGGAGAAGAAGAAAAACCAAATTAAGGGAATTCATTCGACCCCTCTGATCTGAACACGTCCATAGAGCTGATATTTCCTTGTCAGTTACGTATTCACACCGAAACAACTTGGCAAATTAAATTTACCCCTACAAAGGCGGTTACGTCTGAGAAAGACATTAAAGCGGGCCTGCTCTGTACACGAGAGACACGGCTTCCATTGACTATATATACGCTCACAAAATCCTGGAGGAAGAAATAGAGATTTGCACAAAACCATGGTTCGATGTGAATATCAATGAGCCGACTCTCGCGCCAACTGTGTGTGCTGGAAAGGTTTGAGCCTGGTTTAAAGACACGATCATTAATGGAATAAAATACATGAACGGCGCGTTTTTATTTCGAATATTTACCATGCACAGTAATATTCACGTTTTAAAACGATCCATTATTGATAGAACAAACGAACGTATTCGTATAATCTACGCATGGAACTACATGGCACCAATTAGTAAGCTTTGCAAGTAACTAGATTCTAAACCGTCATAGCCAGTTGACTTACGTTATGGTCAAACGAAGTTTTATCTGAATTCTTACAGATGTCTCCTTCATTACATGCACGTTATTCAATCAGCTATTTCACCAGCATGACCCATCTTGACAAAGTTATTGGTATATGATTTACTATGGACGACATCATGTCAATCAAACTAATGTTAATAATTCGAAGTAGACAGATACTATTGTACAGAACAACCTTCTCTCGAGTTACTTCCCTTCCTTCCGTTTTGTTTTTATAGTTATAACTGCCTGATGATGTCGGCATAGTTGCCGCCAAAACGTCGTGGTTTATCTTATAGTTATATGTACATAGGCATTTCATTTATATGTATTCTGTTTTTATAGTTTGAATTGTTTAAGACAGGGAAGTAACTCGAGAAAAACTGAATGAACTGAAGAGTAGAGACATGGGCATGCTTTGGTCGTGTACACTTGATATTACGTTCAATAAATAGCTCCAATTTAGATACTCGAAACGATCATGAACATTATCAAGGAAACGACCATGTGAACTACCATTGAAATATATGATCGTACGCCTTTAAATTACACTTATTCTTAACTATGCAATAATGTTGTCATTGATAGCTGGAAGTAGACCGTATATTAAAGTTCTTCTATTCAGATTCCACAAACTGTTTGCACAAGTTCCACAACAATTGTTTCCAAGAATATCCATCTAGCGACCTCAAAGAGGATTCCTTTACGAAGCAATAACGATTTCTAAACAATGCATGATAAATACTCGCTAGAGGTGGCGATATCTCCACCGCAATGTCATTAATACGCGAAAGACGCAGGTCGATTACAACCCGGCATCCACTTTGATGTCAATATTACATGATCATGGAACTGTCCTCAGATACGCTGATGTCATCTCCCCCAGCTGAACGTACTCCTAGTCTCCACTGACATCGGTGATTAAACCAACTGACACTAGGACAATCAATACTAACAGCGACACATATCGTATTATTCATTACCAGCTTGCTCTGCAAATCTACCTACTTTCTGTAGACACGGTTGCAGTTCATAAGCAGTTCAATACATATAGTTTGAACTAGGATTAGAACTAGGACTATAGTCTTGACAATCCCCCTGCTGGTCCTGTTACAACTTCCTGGTTGGACATTCTATGATCGGCTTGGATGACACACTGGTTTTCTGTTGTACGTGTTGCGCTGAAACTTAATGTTATAATGTCAGGAACCAGTCTATAAACAACTGATGGTGTCCGGTGTCATTAGCGATGTAAACAGCAATGAACACAGTGAGCGCTGACTAAACACGACCATTATGAAGATCACTGTGCTATAGATACATAGGATAGGAAGGAGCTAATGTGATGACATCTGTCATAGATCAGATTATAAATCAGAGCAAGCATTGCTTTACACACATCATTGAGCTGTTCATTATGTCACTGGATATAGATCTATCTATTCCGAGCTACGATTAAATAGAAATATATATTAATAATATATTGAGCTAGGATTGCACGTTCAAAATCTACAGTAAGCAAGCTTTCAGAGGTGTACTAACGCCATTATGTATATTTAGACACCTCTTCCGGTCTTGTTGCCATGGTTTCTTGTGTTCTAAGTGTACGTGTATATCCTGATACATGTACACTGTCTCAGAGAAAGTGTACTACTATCAGAAATTAACCTACACCTTTTTCAAAGCATTATACTTTGTTCATCTCGGAGAAAGACTCTATATAGTCGTGGTTCTGTTCTGTGACTAATGGTCAGCTTTGATAGGACCGAGCAGAAGGAGAAGACAGACAAGTACACTTTACCTTGATCGAGTTGTGCCCGAACCTGGGATCGAACCATGGCCAGTCTGGTGATCAAAATTAATCATGATTCAACAGTCGCTACCACGGGACTAAAAAGTCCATTCGTTTATCTAGTTATGACTGACTCGAGAAAGTCACGTGGCTATGATGTCACGTACACATGCTACAACAAATCCACGTGCAGCACGACATAATTGTTCATCCAAAAGCATAAACAGTTAATGAGGGTCCCCATGGGTGAACTGGCGGGTCGGTGATCTATTATAACTTACACTATGTTATACATTTATATTCTCAGAAATTACACATATTTTACATTTAAATTGTATGCCATGTACTTACTCGATCGGAACAGGGGTATAAGACAGTTACATCCACACCTCGGTGTATCGGTCAATATCCTAACAGTTTTGGTCGTGATGCCTCCTCGGCTTCCGCCTCCTCGGCCCACGACAAAAACTGTATGAATATTGACCGATACACCGAGGTAAGTGTGGATGTAACTCTTACACAGTAAAGAGTAAATATAGTATATTAGATATGGTCTAAAACATGTATTGTACAGTCGATAATCTTACATTTAAAGGTACCTATACTATTACTATATGGCCAGTCAGTTATGTTAAATCTGTCATACATTTCTAAGAGTAAAGAAATCTGCACCTGTTACAACATTCCATTCAATGGTAAGTGTGTTTCAATTATCTGATGTATACCACAGATTATTTCCTATGTGTACAGTATAGATATAGGTACTGCAACGATACCAGCGTATATTCTCACCGTTGACTAATATTAAAGGTTGTCGACCCTATATTTCAATACGGATTCATCGGCACTTCTTACATCAAGTGAATTAAGATTTCATTTTTTTTTATTTCTTGAGAGTAAATTGAATGACGTATTGGTTTTGTCTGTTTCTACTTTCACTACTCACTGTGGTGTGAACGCTGTTCTCGGGAAGTTATGTTTATTTTAACGTGCTCTTTACGTCGTTACCTTCACATTACAATGCTCTGAAAAATACCTTACAAGAAATGGTTATTGATTTTATCATTGCTTCCTTAGCATTATAATTTACACTTGTATAATGAATAAAGTAAACCAAGCTAACAGTTAATGCATGTAAATCTTTGTTTGGTTCGATGGTTTCTAGTCCGAAGTACACGTAATATATTTACAGAGACGTAGGTGGATACTACTATATAACCAGATAACAGCGTGGTTCAAGAAAAACATGTATTGCATATTCGAGTTGGATGGGATATTCATTTAAATAATTTCCTTGAGAAATCAGATAAATTGATGTAGGTGGTATATCATTGGTGCCGGACACTACCTCCCATGGGGGATAGTTCTACCGGAAGTGACGTCATCAAGCAAATCGGAGAGAGAAACAGACACAATGGAAAGATTTCGATTCAATGTCTGTTAATCTGTTACCAAGGTATACATCTCGTAGAAAACATCAATGACTGTGTTGTACTATAGACGTCTTCATTTCCATTGCAGTGTGTCTGTATCTTCATCGCTTGACTCTATACAGCCGCCCTGTTCTGTGACTAATGGACAGTTTTGATAGGACCAAGAAGAAGGAGAAGAAAGACAAATAATAAGAGGACAACCCAGGTAACTATCTACGCAGGCTCGGTGTGAAATCCTCACAGCCAGGGGTCTGCGATCTGAGGGGTAGTAGACCGGCACAAAGTCTACACCCGGAGTTGCGAGATAGTTCTCTAACAATAACGACCGTTAACGACCAAAGGCAGTATGGAGTCTCTTACACATCCACTGATCCACGTCGGCCCCAAGGTGGTTTTCACGCCGCTAGATTGACTGCCTACACTCTCAGAAATTAGTCAGGGGTTTATCGCATAGATATCAACTTGTCCTGTGTTCCGGACAACACTAATCCGCCTTTGTTAGCTCGTGTCGTACATTGCGGTATTCACATAGGCATACAAACATACTCACATAGTCATACACCCGCATACACACACACACACACACACACACACACACATACACACAAACACACCACACACACACACATACACACACACACACACACACACACACACGGACATACATGTATACCGTTCATACAAGATCGACAGGTTGGAATTACTTACTTTACAAAGACTCCACAAATCGTGGTACTGGAAGCGTACACATCTGTAGCATGAATACGAGTCTCCTTTGAAGACCATTCGTACGTTATATGGGATATGCATATTTTGTTTGGCGGATTGCTTTCAAGTTCTGTTCAGGTCATAGACGAGAGTGATGGTACATGCATTCTACGTATAAGTGCGAACTGTGTCCCGATATGTACAGCGCCTTTTCAATTCAATGCACACACTTTGTATAGGCGATGTAGATTTCTGGAATTATATTATTATTATTATTGAATAGTATGTCTCTATGCAATGTTAACCTCTACCTCTGTCCACTGACGAGGTCACGCCGGTGTGTGGCAGTGCAGTATTGGGTGCACCTGATTGGCATTGACCCAAGGTAATTAAAGCGTTCTAATAAAGTGACTGATGTGAAGCAATTTAAGTTTCGTGGCAAATCTTGGGATTAATCTCTGGCGATCTCATTACACTGACTGACCCGGAGCTGGCTGCCGGACCTCCGTGTGTCACTGTCTGGACACTGTCATGACCAGGACTGGACTCGCAGGCAGCTTCACACAACGTGGGAACTGGAGTCGCACCTGGACATAAGTATTGAAATGAGGCAAGGGTTACAAGGACATGTTGCAGGTGATCATGCGCTGCAGTATGTCTTCACGTCAAATATAAAACAGTGTGCATTATTCAGTCTGTAATTATAAAGACCCGTACACTACAGTTCAGGAGATAGGTCATCCCAGGGTGCTGGTCCATTCCGTTGGAACTATCTCCCACAAAACATCCGTTAGATAACCACACGTTGCACCTTCAAGAACAAAGCACTATTCACTTCTCTAGTGAATTGTATGGATGATCATTGTACACACGTTTCCCCAAAAGCGCATTGATCACTTGTGAATATTTGCGCTATATATATAATATGCATTATAATAATAATAATAATAATAATAATATCAATACAATTTAGTATGTATGTATGTGTGTGTTCGTGTGTGTGTATGTGTGTGTGTGTGTGTGTGTGTGTGTGCGTGCGTGTGTGTGTGTGTGTGTGTGTATACGGGTGGGTGGGTGCGTGCGTGCGTGTGTGGCCAACGTAAATCATATGTATAATAACCTGTGCTTGAGTATGTCGGCACTAATGTTTCCTACATTCGATGTTATCTTGAATTGCATCTAAACTGTAAACTCTCAATGAATACACTCACTTGACAGGATCAAAGGTGTACTGGTCTTACAAAACACTACATAATGCTAGAGTTCACTTCCATACTAGGTCTCGTCACGTGATAGTGAGTACGTAATTAGAGTTCGTGCCAGTCGAGAGCATACGGAAACCGAACCTCGTTAATTGAGAACGGTTTTAGAGATGTTTATTAGCCTATCCCATTTCACTGCTATAATAATCATTTTCCGGCAGTCACCACAATGTAGTGTACGCTAAATAAGGTTGATAAGGGTGATGGCCAAGAGGGGCACGCCCTGCAATAATCAACTAGGCCGATACAGACAGACTCTCCTCTTGTAGAGCTAACAGTACACTGGCCACATACAGACAGACTCGTCTCTTGTATAGTAGGCCGAGAAGCTCTGACCGTCATAGTACAGCTTGACGCCGTCTTGACGGCAGAGGGTAGCCTCCATCAAAACCTAGGGGCGCGCAATTTGCCGAGTGCACTAGCGGTGTAGCTGAAAAATTAGTGCATTTTAGATATATAAATGGACACTCTATCAAACGATACCAACTTGTGCAAGAATGCATGCCATATTTTTCAACTACACTGTTAGCGCACTCGGCAGAATGCGCCCCTAAGTTTTAATGGAGGCTACCCTCTGCCGTCAAGACAACATCAATCAGTACTATGACGGTCAGAGCTTCCCGGCCTACTTGTAGAGCTAACTGGCCCCCATACAGACAGACTCGCCTCTTGTGGAGCTGACGGTACACTGGCCTGACCGTATCACTCAGACTGTATTGAACAGCTTTCATCTATTTATTGCGTCACCTCCCTTGGCACTTCTGGTGAATACTATGACTCGGAAAAAACTGCACTTCTTTCGTAATACATTGAAGATTTAATCAGATAATACAGTTCTCTTGTACTCGGCCACACCGCCCTGGGTTTTGGCAATTAATTTCATTTGAGTTATGAGCACTGAGCGCTGGGAGGCGAGAGCTGTTTTATAAGAACTGGCCCTGGCTCTCTTTGATCGCAGAATGTCATCTCGCCAACTTACTAAACTGTAGTTTTGTTTTACAAGATTGTCCAAACAGCGGTAACAAGGAATCTGTCTTCTGCCAGTCCACACTTGCACGTGTGTTTCACTAACGAACCAAGCTGTAATCATCCGAGATTCGTGTGCACTTCACAGACATCTCAGAATCGATTGCGGATCGTTATTCGATAAGCGCATTAAATTTACCAGATTCCTACATTGTACTTTACACAGGCTCGCCGCACTTCTACCAACCCGCGTATACGGACCCGCGCCTGGTTCTCGCGACCGGAAGTGGTGTTTGCACAGTACCACAGTCTCTGTAGGGTCGTTATGCATCCGGGCCGGGTGTTTGCTCACGGAACTCTCCATTAAGTATAATTACCCAGCAGAAAATGAAGTGTTTAATTAATGCCATATGAAACTATTCATACATTGAACCATCCGTAAAATCATTATACGTTTAAACTGAACTTCAATCTATGTACCGCGTTATTCCGATGATTTGAGTGATAACATGTACAGTATTTGACATATTATACCGTCAGAATTTAAGGGAACGATGCTATATTGATATGTCCACAATACTTTCAAATTCAGACACATACAATAAAATAATTGTAAATGAAATTTACAAATACTTGTTAGAATAATGTACTGGTTAGCACCTGTTTCTTTGGGATGTGTAACAGTGGTAGTTATCAGTCACCTCTCTTTGAAGGAAAACATGCATCATAATTATACGTTGCCTTATTTGTTGACGGTAGTATTTCTTCTCCTTAACTGTCATAAAATAAGTACTAGTATAGTATACAATACATGCACGTGGAGATTACTTTATGGAACAATGAGGTGGAGGTTCTACTGGATGTGTAGATAGAGAACTAGAACTAGAACTAGAACCCAGAGGAAGAAGAGGAGGAGAATAGTGTGAACATTATTTATTGATAATAGGATCTCATTTACGGCATTTCCTTGTGGGCTGTTTCCAATTTCTTGACACCCGCTGTGTGATGTGTTCTGTCAGACTCGCGTGGGAGCCACACGTCACACACTGCGGTCTACATACACCACTGACAGATACAGATATGACATTGAAGAACTCTCATCTCCAGAAGGAACACTACGGCGCTAACATTTGCTCTGGCGTGGCTACCTATACATCCACCGCTACCCACATCAATAGACATTAGTTAGGGAGTATACAAAAGTAATCAAATCGTAGTGATAAGCTCTTTATCCTATTTGGCCTGTACACGGAATATCCTCGGCTTTCATCCCTGTGTATATGTATACAAGAGTATTCATCCCTCGCTAGCCCTCGCCCTCGACGTGCGGCCTAGTCGTTCCTTGTGCTTCTAACAGGTCCGCTTAATTACTCTCTGTTAGCTTTAGTTAGGACACGCTTATTTTTATCACTTATCAATATATGCAATTGCTGTATCCAAATATAATTGACATGATTCAGATGGGAATTCTACAGCAAGGCGCTGATGGGAGTAAATAGTATTAGTTCTAACGTAGCTGTCGATGCCGGAATCACTAAGATCCGCCAGCTATCGAGGTATTGATTGGAAAACAAAGAGATCCGCAATAGCCAATTCCACTGCTGTGTCAACTCACGTCTGCGTTTTCAAGGGGTTCGATTTGTCGTCTGCATCGTACAATCTAATAAAGAAAAAAAAAAGGTATCGACTTTACCCCCACCACACCCAGGCATCCCATGACGTCATAGAACAGCTTACCCATAAGCGAACATGTTCATCGCTATAGGGTTTGGGCGGGTCAGTATTGTCGTCTGCCACTGAGAGCCGTTGTGCCTTCCTTATTAATCCTGGAGATTTGATTAATGATAAAGAGATATTGAATCTCAGTGGTGAGGCAGTCTTTGGTGTCTGTTCTTCAGCTCCTAGACTATTGGTAAAGGAAATTACCCTCTCCGCCGCCTGAGAGACTGACGTGGTGGACGTGGTCAACTCAATGTGAGGATAGGTTGCAGTCACGTGACTCAGAACTAGGACGTCAAGCACATACTCGCGATGATGCATCAACAAATTGGATCTTCCATTCGTGGAGAGCTGCACCGCAATTCATGTACATGCCATTCGCTTTAGTACATTATGGACTGCATGCATCTAATTCGCTGTAGGTGGGTGTATGCCGCATAAATAGTATTTCTATATTGATGAATGAAATCACCAAGCTAGTAACTTGATTTAGAAGTAAATAGGAAACCTGTCTATATAGTGAGCAATCAAATGCCAACTATTTCTGAACGAAGTCATCGGGATCAGTTGTCTATATGTAAGGTATAGGCCTACATATTATAAATCGACCGATACTACACATCTCTACTAGATACAAGTAATTACAAGGCTTCTATTTCAGAAACAAGACTTCTCCTTTGTTATCATCAGTTGTAGTTAAATCTCACACATTACCACAGATAAACATTAATCTGGAACAATGGTTATGCAGAATATCATGCTAAACACAGGGTTTACACTGCCTATCTAATGCTCATGATAGCTAACACAGACATAATTGTGTTTGGTTTTAGGGCAAATATCCCGATGTGTGCCGTGTGTGGAGGTGCTATCACGACTGCTACATATCTGAACTATTATCCACAGGATACACGTTCTCATACATACGCTGTAAGATACATTAATTACAATTACAATACCTATCGTGCAAAATACAACAGTTAATTAATACAGTACAGACTCGAAATTATACAATGTAACCACACATTACACTGGAAGGTTGCAAAGCCAGACTAAGACTGTATGCATAGTACTAGCTACTCTGACATGAACACGTAGCAGCTTCTCAATACAACTACAATCAATATATATAACAATGCGAAATTAATACCTTTTTATTGAAAGTTTTTCTTTAGATAAAACAAAGATAATTAGAAAAAAATTCCATCTCGACATGTGATTCCTGTGGTGAAGCAATCTCTGGATGATAATCAAGACGTTAACAAACACGGCTTGCCTTTTCTTCAGCTATATCGATGACGGCCACAGGCCACACGTCGTGTTCGGCTATCATCCATCATAAGTGGTTTGGAAAATAGTATTTGATATGAAGCATCATGTGATCCAATATCGTGTACAGTGAGAGGCCTTGGATGTGTTTTTTTACATGCATCTTGTTGTGGATATATGTGGAGATGACGACTTTTGACATCCTAGCACTTCCGTCATGTCCACCTCTCTTGCTTCCGGTCCATCTGGCGTGACACCCGCTCGTATGCCACGTAACCCGGCGACACGGACCATGCAGGTAACTTCCTCATAAAGCTGCTATTTTTATGCTTATTTATTACTCTGACTAACCTTTGCATTCCTCTCTCATTTACAGCAATACAGCGTTTTCCCACGTCTCCTAGAGGTTCCCACCAATAGTATGGCTACTGCTCACTGAACTCCAGATCGGGAGAACCACAACCATCCGTTAATTAATATATCGTTAATGATGAAATAGCATCTGCGGTATTCTGATGTGATTTCGTAATTTCTTCAAATTTCTTCAAATCGTAATTTCGTCATATAGTGTTTCATACCGTAAATTGTAATTTCGACATTTGACGGTTTCAGCCATTCGTGAACTTGCCTGCTACATGGCATGCATACTATAGTATTCTAGATACTTCCTGGATTAACCACAGAAGAAGACACAGACACCGTTAAGAATAAATGAATACAATATCATAATAAGACATGTGTTCGTGTGTTAAATCCAACACTATAACGCTGGTGTATTAGCGATGCTGATTTTACAATTACCCAAATGTAGTCTTGCCATATAGCAGACAAACTTACAGTTTCAGCCTTACACTGTCTGCCCTGAGACCTCTTTAGTATGACACCACCTTCATATTCCGTTAATTCAGCTCATAAGCAGTCCTCAGAGATTCGCCAAACGTGGACTAGACTGGCAGTTGCCTTGAACATATATCCAGTATCTGTGTCACAATCAGAACTTTTCTGGCGGGTTCAACTAGCCAGTAACTGAGTCACAATCATAACTTTTCTGGCGGGTTCAACTAGCCAGTAACTGTGTCACAATCAGAACTTCTCTGATGTGACTTTGGATTCTAGAACTTAGTAGTAGCAAATGTTTTAAACATTCACAATGTAGATGTATGGTCTTTCAGAGGTGACAATTACTACTAAATAGTTATCCATTATTATTAAATAAACTCTTCTCGGTTTAACCAAATTACGCTATTCCATTCCAAGTCCTAGTATGGTGCCATAGTCACTACATTCTCTGTAGCTAATTAATACAACTATCCGCCATTGTAGAATGGATGCAATTGTTTGTTTTTCATGGTTGAAGTGACTAAACCTAAATGTATACCATACGTATATGGTAACATTTTCGGAGGCGACTTACAATTACAGAAAAGGTGAGAAAAACATGTATGACATACATTCTGAAAGAAATCTCTGAATCGATGTATCTTGTAGCTATCGTCACCGTTTGAAATTTCACCATACACTATCACATTCTGGACCATCCACCAAGTGTCCATTCCTTCCTATGTTCGAATCTCCTGTCTCCACACCTTCATGACGTACGACTACTGCCCAGTCCGCTGTACTCCTCGTATCTTGCTGACCTCCCACTCTCACGCTAGCCAGACGCGTGCAATGGCCACCCCTATTCAACACGAAAGGTCAGCAGGGCTAGGATAGATGACCACACGTGGCTGGAGTGACGCCATGTATACGGCCAGCGTTCAGACAAGATTCCATGAATATTCCGACCATTTCCACCGAGAACAGACTACCAAGAGAAGGAGCTTCACTGGGAGAAGCGTTTGCACAGCCAGTCTCCCGAGGCACTGACTTGCTACAGCTCTGTTTGACCATCAATTACCTGATGTGTGTCGCGGTGAGAGTTGCAACCCTATACACCCGGGCCATCAGCTCCCAGTGAGTCTGTCAGATTATACCTCAATAGTAATACAGTAAACGAGTTTATTCTGAAAGGATGAAGGCCGTTATTATTTTTGATTGTTTTGCAAAGTCCAATCCACTAGAAAGAGGAGCCTGAGCAATATCAGAATGGGAACATAGTGCCCCGGGATCTAGCTACGTCATGCTTTATTATCAGGTTAATGAAGAAGCGGAATTTGCGTATAATGTGTTCCAACTAACGCACGATTTCAAGGGTCAAATCAGCAAGTCCGGTCACGATCTAAGTATAAACCGTAATCAGATTCCATGAGTTGTAGCTTACTGTTTAGCCCCAGCCATTGCACAAGACACTTCAACATGCCCGTAGATAGTCCTGCCACTTAGAGTAATAATTCCCCTGTAAATATCAGGCACACAATGTTTCTACTGAGCCAGCAGAAGTACCTCCACAAAAACTCCGCCAAGCTGTCCATTTATTCAATAACTTCCTTCAAATAAATGGTATGGAGTAGAGAGAAATCTAACTTTTGTACAATAGTTTAGTATAGGCCTACACTTTGAATGTTCGTGTTTTACGTGCGGGAGAACGTAAGCCGGAACAGATAGCTACAAAATGTTTTGTCAGAACGACATGTATATTTGAATTATCGAAGTATCTTGATTAGCTATTCTTTTCAAGGTAGTTGTTGCTATATACCATAACACTGTATACATGCAACGGCCCAGAACATCAATTAATGTATAAACAAGTTATCTAGAACAGCTAGACCATTAGCACATGTTGATTATAGCAATTACACTAGATCGATGTACCAACTGAATTTCAATGGTGTCGACATGGTGGGATATTCCACGGGTTTCCACTTCATAGGTAGCGATGTCTAAACCTACCTGTAAGCTACAGTGTACAGTTAGAAGATTGTACCGGACATAACGTTCAGTCCATCGTGATATTACTACAGGAAGAACACGTCCGTGTACACTTCCGGTTGTGAGTTTCCGCAATACTTCTTCATACACTTCAACATCGACATGTCTGAGCCCAGGTATAGTATCAGCCCTGGTGCTATACATTATTTAGCCGTAGAATCCACATAGTAGACAATAGACCTGTGTCACAGGCGACGTCGGAAGTCACACGTTCCCAGAGTAATGGGAGAACTTGCAATGGTGACAGGACAGTGACGGTTACTTATTACGTTACTCGTCCAGCAGTCGTCATCTATTGTCATCGCCGTCCGTTAATACTTGAAAGGCGACTCACTAGCGCTTGCAGTGTTTACATGGAGTTTGATTGATGTTGTTCAGCACGGCGACAAGGCCATCAGCAACGCCGGAGTTACGTTCAAGTCTCGTCACTCTTAACATTAATTATTAAGGCGTGTCACCGCGGCCATGTTCATTTAACACTTAGGATTGCGCACACGTGGATGAGCTATAGTTAAGATAACTAATATTGTAAGCACGTTTTTACTAGTTATGAGTTGAGTTTAAACATATTTTTTGACCAAAATGTCATGGGATTGTATAACATATGGATGCTTACAAGATCCGCTCGCTAATTGTGACGTACCTCTTAGATATAATACCTTTATGACATTTATCTAATGCGACTTACGTACTCAGTTGTTTTTGTGCTTGGACAATGACGAATATTTATCTTGGAATTGCATTGTCAATACATAAATATTGTCAGTTAAGATAGGCCATCGCTTAACAGACTACGTCTTAACAATTAACGAGTAAACTATATTTAATAGTAAAGTCTATTTATCTTCCTCCAATCAAATTCCTGTCCAATTCCATGTTTATCCGCGAGTACATTGGCATCAGAACACATAAACCATTGCCCTCATTTACAGACATTAATTCAAGGTCTGCAGTGCTGCCATCTGATTAGCATGTTCCCAAGGGAGATAATTCACCTCCGTCTGTCATACTAAAACAAATGCTTTTTCAAAGGCATCGAGGTGCATTAAGACAACCTCTGAGAGGAAGAACCCCGCTTTATCACAGTCTGATGAGATAAGGCAGAGTTATCTGAAGGAATGCACACCAGGCGAGGAGGAAGAGGTCTGAACCCGACCCCGGAATGAAGTCGTCAGTCTTGATCAGGCCAACACACTCCAGAGGTGCCCTATCTGCTGTGATGACACGGTATTGGCCACGTTTGACCCGGGGTCACGCCGATGAAAGGTCGTACGTTATTATGTCAGAGTGGACCTAAATAAAGCATGTTTCGAAGAACTTCCTCAAACGAGCACGCGAGACTGACATGGACTTGCACTATATTTCAGACTGTCTTGAGTGACGTTATCCGAACGTCAAGTTGCTATTTGGGTTTTTCCTCCTACTAATAGACTACACATCTTTTCCATCCATGAAACACATAAACTATAGCCATTCCCATGGAATGTGAATTTACCAAAACTAATTCTTGTATTTTCCTCTGTAGCATTACATTGGAATAAAGCTATTCCTAGTTTTATAGATGACAATTATATTTGAAAATTTCCACTTGAAATATGCATGTTTCACGCATCAACTAAATGAAGATATAGAAGTGGAACACACCCTATATCTGAGCCCTCCATATCGCTGCAGCAAGGAGCGAGGGTTATCACTTTTCACCTCACACATCACTCCGCGCGGATTGCCGGTAGCGCGTAAACATATGGAGAATATTTGCTTCACTGAACAGACCTTGCTTGTTAAAATTATCTTTCAGTTGACGTCAAGTAATCTATAGGTACCTACCATGATTTAGACGCCGTGCTCTATCTTTACTGTCATTTCTATGTTTATCAACTGTGTCGGTGTTACATTGCAGCATGCAATACATATACACATACATAGTAAAGTACACCTTAACATATTTTGCATACGTGTATTTTTAGCGTGAATGTTGAAAGAATATCTATTGATGCCAGCCAGTAGACAGAACAGACACTGTATGCCGAGTATATACCACGCACATACAACTCGAATGTACAGAACTTCATTATATTATAGTCTTCTTTAGAATGGACGTATCTGTGACTTATACTATCTGAATGTAGACTTGGTTTGTAAGTAGACTGACAATGACTACTGAATGCTGATATCCTGAGTTCGCATTTATGATATACAGTTGTATCGGTGTTCTCGCAGCACACATTGACTGGTTATAACATTCGCCTAAAACATTATTTCTATGGTAAGACATCATAAAGAGATATAAGGAACAATAGCAACTAAATGTTGGTTGGCTGTGGTGACATTCTTTATTCTACTCAAGGAGTACGCATTTATATATTTTATACACACTAGTCGCTCACGAAATAGATCTCAGTCATCCTTTGCGTATATACAGTAGTTCTGGAGGAGATATGATTACGCCAGTCACACACAGATAGCACCAGGGAAAAGATCTTAAATATGACATTATCTTGCCCGCACTGGGTTTGGTTAGCCAAGGTTTGATTGCTCTGACTCTTCATCCTAGTGTAGGCGTGTTGTGATACCAAAACAGGGTTATCGTGGTTTAAGCGTCTGGTCTTTGGCCCAATCTCAAATGGACCAGCACGAGATACTGTGAGATAAGCTTGATCTCAAGTTACCAACGAGGAAACACCACTGCGCCATCATGTTTGAGATAGACAGCAACAGATCAACGGTATGCTCTGAGACCAGCTTGGCTTACCGTACGCCTGTGGCAGAGGTAGATAAAGCATACGCCAGCTATCGTGTTCCCCCAGTACGTCTGTTGTGTCATGTATTGCCCTGCGAATGCTTCTCTATGTTTATTTGGACTCATTCGTTCGTAAAGATCACGTTGAGTTGGAAATAAAACACCCTATGGCGATGTCAGTCGTTGACTCTGAAAAATATATTCGAACTGATGTTCTCAATTTCCGCTGCATTCCATAGTAACCATGGAAGCCGTTGCCGTGATGTCAAAATATACAAACAACTTCAAACACGATTGCGAGTATTGCCAGCATCCACTATGCTCACGCTGCTTATTGCCACGGCGAGAGCACGCCGGTCTACTGGGGCAACATCCTCTAGATCCAGACTCTGACTAGTGACGTATCTCTGACTAGTGAAGTACATATCTGACTATAGTGACGTACGTTTCCTGTGTTACTTGATATACTAGTTAGTTGATGCGGTGGAATGCATTTAGGTTGGTTTCAGTGGCTGACTCACATCACCGGACAGACGGACGGACAGACAAATATCCGAGCGTTCACTACAGAAGGCAGACAGTCTTCGTGTCCTTTAGTCACAGACAGACATACATCCGGACATTCATACAGGCCGACAGCCGGACGGACGGACGGACAGGCATACAACTGGACGGACGCTTCCCACAGAAGACAGGGAGTGTAGAATCTTTCAATTACAGACATGCTTATCTGGTCGCGCACGATGGAAACAAAACAACATTAACGGATATCGTACACACATTAGTTTCATTATTGCTGTTGGCTAGCTACGTGTACGTGACGAACGACCGATACACAACATTACTTCAAGACGCACGTGCATAACAAGTCCAACGGCAAAGTCAACAATCTGTTCGCAATATTTCTGGTATGAAAAGCACGTGTACTAAGCTGTCAAGTTTGTGTTTGAAGCATGCCGATCTTATGAGGGGTATTCAGAATGGAATTTATGGTTTGACAGGAACATGGTCACCAAGAAATTCCGAGCATGCGCAGAAAAGACAATAGGGACAATTTCCTCGTGTCGACATACTTTAGTACACCCGAGAACCCCTATTTTCTCCAGTCCACCAACTAAATGCCATTTTACCAAACACCCGTCTTTTTCTCACCTCGTCTCCAATTTCTGTCATAATACTCCAAGCGGCTGAAATGCTAAGAAACCAGATTTAATACAGATGAGCTGATTTCCTAGCCCTCCTTCCAGGCGTTACTCTGTCGAGAGAGTGTGAAGGATGCTCACATCAGAGGCGAGGAATCTAAATCTATCTGCCCTTGGACCAACGTTTGCCGAGCACACTATAAATAAATAAAACCATTAGCGGTATCCTCATTACCAAGACAGGAGGTGTTACATCCACAGCCTAGATAGACATGCACAGTGCACGCAAACAAATACACACACTCACAAATAGCCAACACAGCTCAGACCGCCACCAGAAATACATACATTATCTTAATAACACACAGCAGTGATATATGACACAGAAGTTGAGTGTGACTGAGACGGAACTATGCACAGAATGTAAACACTAGTCCATGCAGTTGCACATAGACATGTAGAGGTGGGCCGTTGCTGACTGCGCTACCACACTGATGTAATAAGTTTGTTTATTGCATATAATAATAATGTACTTTATTTATTTTAATTTGTACAATGTATAATGGTACAGAATTCACAGTAATATATGAACTCTATATACATGTATGTATAGTAAAATGATGTTGCATATAAATGTGTCTTAAAGTTCATCACTAGTTTATTTTTAGCATAGATCTACGTAATTTATAACGAACATCTTCCATGTATATTATTGTTTGTATTAAGAACCTGCACACGTGGATGTAGGATGAAACATGCTGCTATATGTGTGAACTTTATTTCTGGTGCACGTTTACAATGACTAAATATAAGATTATGCATTATGCACACATCAACGAACTAAAATACTTCATGAATAGGGGCCCGGGTAGCAGTATATATGTTACCGTGACACTGACTTGAGATGCTTCTCCGCTCCAGACTGTAGGCCTATGTGAATACAACAATTACATATTTACATGTCATTCAAGCAAGAAGAACACAGGTACCATGTACGCAATATCATATGATAAGCCAGCAGTTGTGAACTACACGTCCAGTATAATTATTAATACAATGCAAACCATTTGAGACGTGTTACCACACACACAATGCATACATTGGAACCTCCATATCTACGCATATTAAAACCTACGAGGGGAATTTCATATCAAAGGCTTCGCTTTGTCAGACGTTGATACGTGTGGGAAGTGACCCGTACTTCAAGAGATGTGACCCCTAGTGTAACACGTTCTGATAGTTACGTGATGTTTACAGAATAGATAAAGATAGTATGCCCACATGACATACAGACCAGTGTGATGTGCGCTTAGAGCTGTCCACACTACCACACGCTGTCCACACTACCACAAGCTGTTCACACTACCACAAGCTGTCCACACCACCACAAGCTGTCCACACTACCACAAGTTGCCCACACTACCACAAGTTACCCACACTACCATGCACAGGCTGTCCACACAACCACAAGCTGTCCACACTACCACACGTTGTCCACATTACCACACGTTGTCCACATTACCACAAGCTGTCCACACTACCACAAGCTGTCCGCACTACCACAAGCTGTCCACACTATCACAAGCTGTCCACACTACCACGAGTTGTCCACACAACCACAAGCTGTCCACACTACCACAAGCTGTCCACACTACCACAAACTGTCCACACTATCACAAGCTGTCCGTACTACCACAAGCTGTCCACACTACCACAAGCTATCGACACTACCACAATTTGTTCACAATACCACAAGTTGTCCACACTACCACAAGCTGTCCACACTACACTTCACTTTAGTCCCGTCACTTACTTTTACTATCAATAAATGATAGTTAGGAAATTGTAAACAAAACTATGCACAACGTGATATTACGAGAGCATCCACGCTTTATCATTATTGAGTGTTGTATAAACCGTAGAGCACATCTATACTATAGCTTTGCATACGCTACTTTACGTTCCTTGTCGCGAATACAGACTCGAAACTTTTGTAAATATGCACGTACACTATAGCTATTATATTCCGCATTCATGAAATGCAACCAATTCCACAATCTACCATATCGGTATGCTAAAACCGCTATTATGTATTGCATCGGTAAGCTGATATCGCTATATCTTCTGTCATATGGTATATCCTTATGTGAATACCGAGACCTATCGTTACGTCGCTAGCTATGTATACGGCGTTGGACGTGTCACGTCGCTGCCTGGATACCGTCAGAACGTGCACCTTATCAGCCCATTATTTATGAAGTCAATCACTTGACATTTAAACGTCATATAAATGGCAATAATCGCTGTTCCAGCTGAGATAACAAATACCACATTCTATACATTCCACGGTAATATTTCCTTCTTCTTCACAATCTGCTGGGTATTACTTTCAGATACATCACGAAGTTAATGCCGCGTTCAGGACCCGAATGTCTTCACACGACTTGCCAGCTTGCTCCGTCGGGAGACGTTACAGAATACCAAGAATACACATCGAGCCGTACATACATGTATAATTCCGCAGTGTTTACGTTATACTGCGTATGTATCTGTCTCCGCGTGAGGCAGTACTTATTCTCCGACCTTGAGACTGCCCCTGGTGACAACAACACAAATGCACGTGTGTGAGAACGATGTGTGCGCACGTGATAATGACCCTAACGCCGACCTCTGTACATAACCTACTGTACGATGGCATTTCTCAGGTTCTATACATATATATCTGCCGTGTACCATTGTTAAATATATCCGCTAGGACAAGTAGAAACTGGAAACTGAATGGACAGGGGCGCGCCTTAATTCTTAATGGTGGTCAGTCTCTGGTGTTACTTGCACATTGCTGTCTGTAGAACACGATTGATTGTGCGATGTTATGTTCTTAATATACATTTTAGAAATTTAAGCGCCGGATGCAAGTAAATTATCAATCTAGATAAACACGTAGTAAAGTGCAGGTGATATAGATACATATGTATCTGGAAGAAGGGCGAGGCACACACATGGAACAGCAGACAAGTGCCATATGGACAGCCTCGATCTGGTCCTAGGAACACTATGGGTTCGAAGAGTGTGTGCATATGCTAATAACTTTATATACATGTGCGTCTAGAAGTGACACCATCAGCAGCGTGTTATAAAGTAGTATGTATACAACATAGCCAGTGATGTCAGTGATGCCAGCTGGTACGGGCTTCTGCAGGGATTCCTCACGGCGGTACAACACTGTCAGGTCATATTTACATACAGATGCCAGCCAGACCCCTGTAGTAGCGGCCGTGCCATGGAGCCCAGCAAAAACAACATTGATATTAGATGAATGAATTGGATTGCGTCGTGGATTTCATTCTGAGTGCTTGATAGCAACGTGGTCCTACGCCAAATGTTACTCACAGAGTCAAACCATCCCTATAGCTGTACAGGCTTGTTGGTTTTATTAGTCACAATGTAATTACGACTATATTCGGATTTTGACTTTAGAGTAGAAATTACTATTGTATTTTTTGTGTAGTGTATTCATGATCCCAGTGATAATGAGTCTACTGCTAGATATAATGACTTCCAGAAACCTGACATATATATGAGCTAGTATACTCGCCGCAGCTATGGAAAGTCAAGATAGGATAACTGATAGAAGCAAGCACTCTCCGTAGCTCTGATAAGTCTAGATAGGATAACTGATAGAAGCAAGCACTCTCCGTAGCTCTGAAAAGTCTAGATAGGATAACCGATAGAAGCAAGCACTCTCGTATAGCTCTGAAAAGTCTAGATAGGATAACTGATAGAAGCAAGCACCCGCCGTAGCTCGTAATTAAAGATCCGTACACCGCTTCCACAATTAGGATGAAACCCAGTCAATGCATAAAGGGGGATAATCAGGGATTACAGACAATTATTAACTAATCTAATAGATGCAGATTAGAGGTATCTATCAGTGCTTGGCTTGCCGTTTATTGCTCTGTATGATTAGAAATATCGAACCACTGGTCATATGTTGGTTGTCGCTGGCGGTGTGTTGCACATACACACACTCACACACACACACACACACACACACACACACACACACACACAAACACATACGCACACGCACGCACACATACACATACACACGCACGCACGCGCGCATGCACACACACACGTACAGTCACTCCCCACCCCGCAGGCATACTTAATTGATGCTCAGAACAGTGTTTGCTTGTTCAGGGGTAGATTATATTGGCATTCATGTCCTACTTGATTCATACAGTCTGTTATCTAAACTGCACTTTTGAACCCCGCCAGTAAATGGGGTTGGTCTCGATATTGACATATGGTATCAGTAGATCCCCACAGACTCCGCTTGTATATCAGCCGCCTCTGGGTAGAATATCCATAACCCACGTCCCCTGGAAATCTGTCAAGGCCATTAGATCGCTTCTGGTCCGTAACCTCTAGAGGTCGGAGGTGGGGATATCAGGGATGTTTTCCTGCCCAAGCGATGTACCCGCAGTCAGGCTGACGATGCTTCTAGCTGATTCCAAACGTCGCCGTTGTCAATATCCACGAGATTGCTTACATAAATTCCCGTGTAATCTTCGCCACCACGTCATATCATCTCCGTATATTCTCGCAATGACGTCCGACCTGTCAGCAGACTATTGATACAAGAAGCCTGTGATACCAATATATTAGTACGAGTGTCTGCTGCACACAGCCGTCATTAACCATGTTATATCATTCACAGACTCGCTAGAAATAGCCTAGTCACCCAGAACATATAATTAGGAAAAGTTGTACAAGCACGCGGTCATCACGAGAACGGTCATCTCAGATGGTCGTGGAACTAGCAGAACGTCCTGCACTTACATAACATGCACTGCCAATATTCAGACAATGTAGTTTCATAAGTTGGATTTTGACCTGGATGGGTATACTGTAATCTATTAAAAACGCATTATACTTACTCTGGCACAAGTATAGCTATAGTGTGACCTTATGTTATATTCAAAGTTATAATAGGCGATAATAGGTCCTTGGCGATAATAGGCCCGTAACCAGTAACCATCCACAACTGGAAATAACACTGTGTTCGTATACCTTATACCGTGATACCCTAAACCCTATACACTATATCGAGATACCCTATACTCAGTATCGTCACATTACTATGGACATCGAGGAGCAGGGTCCAGACTTCGCAGAAACAACAGCAATACGTGGAACAAGAACATCCATGCAGGCAACGTCAATTACATCACCAGGGATTATAGCTTCCCACAGGAACTGCACGGAGACTTATGACATAGATTATTACAAGATTGGGCAATCCTACCAAACACCGCGTGATGACGTAGACAACATGACACTGCATCTGTATAGCGGCAATGGCAGATGTCAAACAGTGACCGCTGTCTTACAGCCAACATGGACATTGACGACATACACACACGCATACGTATTGCTTGTACCTGGAATACATAAATATGCCACATATAGGAGAGCTTGGAATAATGTTAACTGTGTGGATGTATGTATACTTCCGGTCGATAGACCTATATGCAGACATCGTATCTTTTTCAACCCCACGGGGAACATATGCCCGTAATTTTGATCTGTCCCAGTCCGCACTAGAATACTTGAGAGTTCTTGCGCACGAGAGCAAAGTCCACACAGAGCATGCGATGATGTAGCAACATACACTCACCAAACCATATACATAATTGATGGTAGGTATGGACCACACACCACCTTTTTAAAGGTACTCCACATGATAGACACCCAACTATCCACCCTCCTCCCAGTACCCCGGCATGCACTGCGCGTGCACGCGATCCCCTGTACACCTTCGTGTGATTACGATGGCCACAATCCACACGGCGGACATATTATTTATTAATGTTCCACTGGAAGAATACACCAACAACTAGAACAACCCAACAGACAACCAGGCTCCCGTTTCACAGAACAGTCGTAGCAACTCCACGCTAACGTACATGAGTTACGACTCTCGTAGCACCACGACTGTTCTGTGAAACGGACCCCAGAACAACCCAACAGACATCCAGAACAACACAGCAGACAATCAGAACAGCACAACAGACAACCAGAACAACACAACATACAACCAGAACACAACAGACAACCAGAACAACACAACATACAACCAAAACGCAAGAGACAACCAGAACAACACAACAGACAACCAGAACAACACAACATGCAACCAGAACAACACAACATACAACCAGAACAACACAACATACAACCAGAACAACACAACATGCAACCATAACAACACAACATACAACCAGAACAACACAACAGACATCCAGAACACAACATACAACCAATCACAGACAACCAGAACAATCTAGCAGAAACCCACAACAACAGAACACCTGTGCATGCTTATAATAATGTGACGGCATTCACGCTGTTTCATACCGACATTCACTGGAATTAAATATAAACATCAAAATATATAGTTATTGTGTCTAATGATTAGATTAACGCTATATATTATAGTATATCTACTGAAGCTTGTGCCGGGTGAGGTGTACAGTACACGACATGACACTCTGATGTGATATGACTATGTGACTGTGGTATGCAGTGTGATGTAGTCTAGAAACTACAGAATTACGTACACGAGCAGTGACGTGATCGTGAACTTCTATAGCTGACTGAGCATTGCTCCACAGTTGAAGAAAAGTGTGTGTCAATTGAAAAAGAAACGTAATTGCATTGCTCCGACATTTGAGATGATAATTTAGTTTAAACTTTGACGTATGTAGTGCAGTGGGGGCAGACGCGCCGGGAAACAGTTGGCAATGTTGAGGATAAGCTGAGCCAATGATGAGCTAAAGTGGTCCACTTACTAAACATAAGTACGTTGTATTCAAACTTCCCGAAGTCTCTAATTTGTTTTCATGCACGTAATCGACCTTCAATTCGTCTTCGCCACACCAGGCTATCTGGAGTGGGATTATATATAGTGAGCTGCATACAACGTGTGACGAGTACATATGACAATCCAAATTGAAGTCATAGAACATTTCAAATAGTGACGTGGATGTGTGTGCATGTCAGTAACTTAATACACTGAATTATGTGGAACCCAGTTCATTCATCCAGTGGAATCCAGGTTTGCTAGGCATCTGCACACTATCGGTATTTAGAGAGAATTGTATGCACCTTTCTTAAATGTCGAAACCATTACACTCGCATCACACATCAACATTTCCAGTTGTAATAATCAAACTGAGTGCATCCATTAGTACAGGTGCTGTGACGTTATTTGTGTGTTTCCAATTAAATACTGTTGAGGACATTCTTGAATATATGTACGGAACGCTTGACCAGACGCAGACTAGTCATGCCAGCGGTCAGACTCAGTAAGACTGCATTGTCAACTCGATTATCTCCCTTGTTAGTCACAGTCGCAGCCATCCGCTACCAGGGATCTTCCTAACGTTTCATGCAATCGCCTTACTATAAATAATAATCATTAACATGTAGAACAACAACTGGTATGGTTACTTGATCTTGTTATTGAAACCAGAGCCTTACAGTTCTAGAATATACCGTAGTCGACTACAATACTTTAAAGATTATATTTCGATACTAATAGTGTCTATATGTGGTCTATGTTATTTATTAGCAATTTTAATTTCATTTATTGAAATATCGTAATGTTATACTGAATTTAATACATATATCAGTAACCATAGCTACACGGCTACAGTTACTGGTATAGATAACAAGGACACCAAATATTGACATTCTTTATTTATCACTAGAATTGAATACACTGGTAACAGCATTTGGATCTAACATCAGTTAGACATACATATGCTCATTATGTTTCATATAATAGTAAAATGAGGTTGCATATAACAGCGTCTGATCTATCAGTCTGAATTTGCGCAGCGTGAGTAGCTATAGCATGCACAATTATGGACATGTCACGCTCGCAAAGGTGGAAGACGGACGTTCGGATTTCATTCCATCAAATGTCTGCATGACGTAACCTCAGGGGACAAGCATATTGGTGGTCCAGCCCTGAGGGACTTCAAGTGTAGCATTCAGGTTATCATCAATGAACGCTCCACAGTCTTCTCAAGACATAACAGATGGCTTCCACATTGACATACGTCCGAGTTGAGAAATTACTTTGAGAATTTATATCAGGAAACAGAACAGCATCGTCGCATACGATCATATATAGATGATATGTGGCTAGTTCTGCTTTATCCCTCGAGGAGCCTGGAGCCTGGAAGGATAGATATCATGAGCATTGGCCATTTTGTATACTTAACGTCAAACGTTCACACATGATATTTATAGTACGCGTGGACTGTCCTGAAGGAACGTAACTGTTAAGACTCTCTGGTTATTGGAGATTCGCGAAACATCCTCCAGTAATCTATCCATGATATTCCCAAAGGTGCCAGGCATGGTGTTTGATCGTTCGAGTGAAGGTTCGCTTAATGTGAAGCAGGCTTTTACATGGGAATATCCACTATGGTTATCTTCATTGACTAGTAAACGTACTTACAGGGGACACCGTCAACTGAAAGGTCGCGATTGAATCCAGCTTGGTATTTGCAGACTACGTTGAACACTGAACGAGTCGAAACAAATGTGAACAAATATATGTCATGCACGAAGGGGACATTTCACACATTGTCATGTTAAGATCATTGCATTTTAAGGTCATTTTAATTAGAGAAAAAAATAAAGATAATACACTTTCTTGCACTCGGTGATTGAATTACTGAATCATTTGCTGTAGTTCATGTACTAGCCACAATGTACTAGCCATAGTGTACTAGCCACAGTGTACTAGCCACAGTGTACTAGCCATAGTGTACTAGCCACAGTGTACTAGCCATAGTGTACTAGCCACAGTGTACTAGCCACAGTGTACTAGCCATAGTGTACTAGCCATAGTGTACTAGCCATAGTGTACTAGCCATAGTGTACTAGCCATAGTGTACTAGCCACCGCGATGATTCAATCAGGGGACTTGTACATGCAGGCAGATCTGAGACACGAGTTACACATCCCAGTGATGGATGGGCGACTTACAGGATTTATTAACATGTCTATATCTACGGAGCAGGACTCGCCCGCGGCCTGATTAGCTCTTTAGTGAAGATTACTTATGGTGTCATCCTGTAATGAAACTAGTTATAGAGCTTAACAATACTGGCGTCAGTCACAAGTCTTAGGTACCGGCCGTGACTCGAAGTCTCCAGGCAGCCAGTAACGCCAAGGCACTGTGTCAGTGAAGGTAGTACGAAACAGCGGAGCATACATAGATACGTACGTGATAAGCCTGTCTTCCGGTGTCGTGGTCACACTGTGCCACCAGATCGAGTCCGTAATTACTGATACCGCTGCATACCGGAGATTATAATTACATTGGAATGCAATGCACATCATCTATCTATTTGTCAAAATCAATATAACAGTAAAACCATGCAATTATTGTTTGGTCCAGATTAAACAAGGCCTCAAGTAATTATGTATTTGACGTCTCCTTCACTTGGGCTCCGTTATCGAACACTTTCATTAGCACACTACTGATATCCTGACTGATATAGAACGAAGAATTATCTATTTAATATTGGCCTGTCTCTGATATTGGTCTGGCCGTCTCCAGTGTTTTATTCTGATTCTTCCAAAACCCCATTACGGCACATTTCGTGCTTATCAAAGAATGGAATCACAACGCAGATCTTAACTCATGGATACGATCTTATAGGGATTGCCTGTTCATTAACTCTGATGTAACTGGTACAGTTCGTGCAGGACAGGAAAGTGGGTCACTCTCCGGTCATTCTGCAGGAAATCCTGCAACACGGCCTCTTGATCTGATATTAATCACTGATTACCCAGCCGTCAATCAAGACCAATAGTAATCCCATAAGACATCGGCTACGCTCATTTATTTTCTGCCATTTAATTATTATCTCCCTTTAATCCTACTTCTGACGCCATGATGAGATACTGTGCCTATGAATTATTCTGTTTTACTTCAAAAGACACATTCCATTGACATGTTCCTTTGTAACCTGGCCGATGGCCGAAGTCTGAGCTCAACCGGAACGGGAAGTTGGCAAGCTGTGCGGGTAATTGCGGGAGTTGATGAAGCTGAGCGGGGAACAATGGTGGCCAGAGTTGATTGTAGGACGACGCGTCATGATCGTCATTTAGCGGGGATGGGATGTAGACTGGAGGGCATCATGACCCGGAATAAGACAATATCGCAGCAGACGTCATGTGCCGTCACTTATAGACGATGTGATATCTAAATAGATTATTCATCGTTATATATCGGCCAAGCTATCATGTACGTGTGTTCAACCGAGGACGATATTTGGTTTGATGAGAACACGATGTGTATGAACTATATTAACATATTAAAATGTTCCACCAGCGATAGCGCATGCCACATGACAAAATTAGGTGGTTGCTACAGGCTTGAACGAATTATATTAGTTTTCTGTATACCATGCATTTCTATTTAGATATCAGAATGGCGTTGGGCTTGGTGACGCTGTTTCATTGGTGCCTACACTCCGTGATCTCCGGCTGCAACAGGAAGCTGGTATGACGTCGTCTCTTGTAAGATAGTTCAAATGTTTGATCATGGTAGATTTCCGTGGTACCAATTTCCGCTGCACTTGCCATGTAGGCTACGTGTTACAACCGGGTGAACGTGTCTGGCTGGAATAGTCTAGCCAGTCCTACCTGTCTCGGATAATAGTGTCACAGGTGGTGTTTTTCTAACAATACTCACAAGAATACATCAAATAACATGTTTTTAAATAAGTTAATTAGACTGCAGTTTGAATAATCCTAGCTGATAATGAAACAATAACATTGCTATTAGTGTATAACAAATGTTAGACGGTTCAACGCGTGCTAGTAAACACAGTTTTAACTAAATGACATATGCACAGTTTGTGTCGACCGCAATGCATGACTGGCTCATTTATCCCAACGACAATTTAATTGCTAACATTGCTCCAATCATATACTGTTTTAAAAATAAAATGTATAAACTACGCCAGCGGTTGAGCGGCCATCTCCCAATACAAGGCTAATGTCAAACCATACGAATCGCAACAGATCTGTTCGCATGACCAGAAGTTTGACGAAGACCTAGATACACATGCATATGCACAGGCATTCATCACAACCACCATACATATATCTACATCTGTAGATGTTCATCGCAAGCTCCAGACAGATATATATAATACGTAGACCATGACTTGCATCTGCATTGTTTTGTAATGGACAGTTAGTTGTTGTTTTACGTTCTTCTATTTACATAATGGATTGTGACATACTATAGATATAGCTGGTCCATTATTATAACAACGGATGTTACTAATGCTGTGAATATTCGTGCAACTACTGTGTTATTGCTGTCTATATTAATATATCCATCACCCGCCCTAAAACCCGTCCGTGCACCCGTTCCAATTAATGTCTGTATAACTGTCCGTCCCTCCACTTGCCTGTCTTACAACGATAACATACTATTTCCGGTATATAAACAGTATATTTATCTCCATCCTTCCCAGTCCTCCCTACCCCCCCCTCTCTCTCTCTCTCTCTCTCTCTCTCTCCCTCTCTCTATCTCTCTCCCTCTCTCTCTCTCTCTCTCCCTCTCTCTCTCACACTCTCTCTC